>VZSZ01008242.1:87223-114397 GCA_013398815.1 Ibidorhyncha struthersii
TTTCTTTACTGAAAGGGTCATCAGGCATTGGAATGCATTACCCAGGGCAGTGGTGGAGTCCCCATCCCTGGAGATATTTAAGGGTTGTGTAGATCAGGGACATCGTTTAGTGGTGGGCTTGTCAGTGTTAGATTAATGATTGGACTAGATGATCTTACAGGTCTTTTCCAATCTGGGAGATTCTTCGATTCTGTGATTATGTAGTCTTTTTGTAAGTGTACTCATTTTCTTAATTTGTACTATGCAGTGCAGAGCTAAAACTTCATAATCACATTATTGAACACTGGTTGACTGAGCTTATCCCCAATTCTGAGTTTCAGCATCATTCTGTGATAATACCATGACACGGCCAACACAAAACTCTGCTTTTAACTAAAGGAAACTAACTCATATAGTAATAGTAGTGTATGTGGGCATAAGTTATGACTGTAAAAATTCACCTCAATCACAGAGTAAATCAAAGCATGTTTTGCACTGTAAAACTTCTTAGTTTATGTTAATGTATATTATTAAGTGATGAAAAGGCCTATTTCTTTATTATACACTTCATGTTCTACTTAAAATATGATGCAAATCTTTTAAACAGCCCTACAAAAGTTTTCCCATCACTTTCCACTTCACCAAACAACTTCACACTACAAGTGTCACATTACTTCTGATGTTACAGTGCGAATCTTATTTAATCTGTAACTATTCCAAAGGAAATGCTGCTATTTTATTTGAAGGGGGTTTCAAGGGCATTGTTGCAAGCAAGTCCCTTGCCCCTAGGTGAAAAAGAGCTTCTATGCACGGGAAGATCTGGCAAGCCTTATGCAAAAGCTGAGATTCAGAAAGGAAAACGAATTTATCTAAGCAAGATCAAGCTACATACAAATATAAACAAATGTTCATTTAATACCCCACCCCACCCTTAAATTAGAAATTCATGTAACGTACCTCGATCTGCATCTTTAGATGAGTCTTAAAGTTTGAGAGGAGGGTAAGAAATATGGAAAGTGAAAGTTCAAAAACTTCTGGAACTGATGAGACTCCATTTTTTGACAGTGCAACACAAAGGTACTGCTTAATAGCATTAATAAACATCTCATTTGTCCTGAAGACAGGTCCTGCATTTTGCAAAATGGACAGAAGCAACTGCAATGAAAGAATCTTTGATCGCAGTTCATGAGATCTAGAATAAAACAACACAGCATATTAGCTCAGTGTAAGTCATAAAAAATAAAATATTCTCTTGAAAAGTCAATACACACCACAATGATTTTGTATGCGGAATGCTCATGAAAAACTCAAACTTGACATAACCTGGTATAGAAAACATCATAAAAAGATGTTGGCCTTTTTTGTTGAAGTGATCACTCTTCAGCCAAGGAGGTGGGCAAGAACAACCTTTTCCAGTTACTGTTTTTCTCCACTACTATTGAGCCAATCTCTCTTCTGCAGCACAGCACCACAGAATAGCAGCAATAGTAGGCAACGCTGCCCATCTTATCCCAAGGATGAAGGGAGCATTCTTTCCTTTTATTGGAGTTTTGGAAGATCCCATCTAAAATACCCAGCCCATCTACAGAACCCTGACTACCAACAGGTGGAAATTGCTCCTCCTCTTCTACTTCCACCAGCATAGAAATAGAGTTGAAGGACCATAAAGACAACAGCTGTACTGCCTCACCTACTTCCTCCCAACACTGAAATCTCTCTTCTCAAATACAGTATTTTATATTGTTTATCAGTCACTGGCCCCATCCCACTCCAAGAACAGCTAAGATACATAACATGCCTATTTTAAGCATGGCAATAGCAAAGTCAGGCAACTGCAGTGTTGTCAAGTGCTCCACGGTAACATCGCGCTTCTTCCAGACTGAAGTAAGCTAGAACTCATGTCAGAACAGTGCTACTATTTATGCTTCAAGAAAAAAAAAAAAAAAACCAACAGCAAAACCCCCAAATCACACACACAAAAAGTGTAAAAGGAAATCTGCATCTATGAAAATATAATGCAATTTAAACAGCATTCTGGGTGAAAGCATTCTCTCCTCAGACTCCTGATGCTCCTTCCCACTTGTGATCTTCTCAAAAAAAAACTATAGCTCTTCTGAAGAGCAGGTATAGACACAAATGGCTTTCCCAAGAAAACAGTCCACAGCTTTCACTGAACAACCACCCACTGACAGGACAGTTATGAAACATAAGGAACAATGACAGGAAATTTTTCATACAGTACAACCCAGACATGGTAAGCAGTGCTGCTTAAGTTGACACCCGATACACACAGTAGTTGGATATTTGCTCTATACTGCAAAAATACGAATTTAATGGAAGAAAAGTAATTCCAGTCTAGCCAAAACCAAAAATGCAAACTAATAACAAGTATGTCGCAAATAATGATTTCTGCATGCTGGCAAAGTGGAATGGGGGGTGAAACAATCTGCAAACATTTCAAACTCACAGAATACAATCCAAAGCTTAGACTTTTTTGTCTGAAGATGCTTTTAAGAAGCAAAACATAGCCAGTCAAACTGAGTGAGGAACTTGTTCCTCCCATTCCTCCTCATGGGCTGCAGGTCAAAGTAAAGGCCCCAGAACAGCTCTCTGTAGCAGTTCTTTAAAAAAATGCTGGATTCTGGACACTGTACAGCTGCGTGGAACTTAACATAACAATCTGCTTTGATGCACAAGGCTTGATAGAACGTGATGCAAAGATCAAGTGTCCCAACAGTACATGCCCAGACCATACTTTGCTATGAAACTTAAGAATTTAAATATGAAGAGAATTTCAATAATAAATAAAATATTAAGTATTGCCTACTTCCAGCAAGTGTCAGCTCATAACTGAAGTCCTAACTTGCTGGCCTTACCAATTCTGTATGACGTGTAAAGCCTACTTAATTTAAAACAAATTTGAGGACTAAAATCTAGTAAGTGAACCTTCAAGACATTTCTACCCCATCTTATTATATTCCATAGAAAAAGGAGATAAAGACATTAAGCAGGTTCCCAGGAAGCATAACGTTGATCTCAGGCTAAAGCTCCATGTCCAGTTACCTAAATTTTAAAAATATTTGCATTAAAAGAATTCATAGCTGATTTCACTGGAAAGATGATTTTTAAAGAAGCAGATGACATTTTTAAAATGCTGTAAATATCCTACGCTTCCTCTTCCAATTACAACATGTTTGTAATATTTCAAAAAGCCATCAATGCCTCAGAACCACCGATAAATTCTAGGCACTCTTCCAAACACAGGATGTCTTCAAATGCCTTTGCAGCTAATTCTTGTTGCCCTAAATGCCTTCTCCTCCAATTTGTTCTATATGAAGAGCTTAATCAGTTCCAATACGAACATCAAGGACTCCATGGATGAGATGCTCCAAGTGCCTCAACAGCTATTGCTGCTCTTCCAGAGGGAGTTAATCCACTAAAGCCCTCAAGAAATGGACAGTCCCACTCCCAGACAGTTCTCCCAGAGAACTGACTAAACCCACAGGATTTTCATGGCATTTCCTGGAAGACAAATTCTCAAAAATAGCAAGGAAAAACCTCATGCCTCTGTCTTCGTTCATTGATGTCCTGACTTTCCATAGTGCATCACTAGATAACAATTTGAAAACGGTTCTAGACCAACACTTCAAAACCCTTTCTACTGCATCATATTTTTTCTTCAGCTTATTAAAACCACGACACATACCAGTGATTAAATTAAACTGTCTTAAAGTTATCTGCTTTAAAAGTTAGACCTTGGAACAGTGAAGCTGATTTATTTTGAAGAATACTGGGCCTCTGACTGTGATCAGAAGTCACACTACAGTTTTAATATCTTAGCAACAAAAAAGCATTCCTCTTAGAAAATTATTACTGATTGTTCCTAATGTGCAAAACAAGATGCATATAAATTCTATCCAAGATCAGAAAAGCAAAGGTCTTTGCCACCACTCACAACTAACTTATACTGGCACCCATCTAGAGGAGATTTTTTTTGTTGTTGTTTGCAATGAACAATTCTCTAAGTCAAATTGAAAACATGGTATCTTCAGTCACAGGACAAGATTTCCAAAACAGCCAAATAAAACCTTTGTTTTCAAAACGTTTGTTTTCTGATTAAGGAGGCTGTCCAACATCAGCAAAAAAATAAAACACTATATCATGAATTTATCATAACCAGTATCAGCTCAAAGTGAGGAGCTTATATTAAGTAGATTTGGGTATGTGTACTGGATAGCCAATATGCAAGAGACCGAAGAAATTGTGGGGCAAAAAGCAACGGTTATGCACCTAGGCATCACTTAAAAGCAGAGCAACATTAGCCGAAACCAAAAACACCTGAAGACCTTCTTTACAAAACCTCCTGAAAAGCATTAGAAAGAGCAACTATGAAGAACACGGTGTACTTACAGGAAGCATAGGCATTGTTAAGAAACTTCTGAACAGGTAGATGGGTAGCAGCAGTTGCTTTCATTTAACATACAAAAGATGCATTAAAACAAAAGTACCTTTTCAAAATTTCTAGGTTCTGTTTACGATACCACTATTTTCTCAATAACTGAGGACTCTAAAAATATTTAAATAATTTATTTTTATTTTCAAATAGAAAAAAAAAAAATTGAGACCTCTTAATTCTACTTACTTTGGATCTGGCGGTCCATCTGACAGGGGCTTCATGGAGAGTTTACACAGTGACCTGAATACAAGGAAGGCATCCTTTTGTAAAATGTGGGAAAACTTAGCACCAGGGGTAGGTCCTGAAGAATTTCCAGATTCCTAAAGAAGTTAACATATTTCAGTATTCCATTTTGCATTAGCAGGTTGTGTAGGGAAATCCCCACCTCCTAGCAACAAGAAGTTAACATATTATACAAATATAACCAATTCACTATAGCTTTACCATCTCAAGACTAAACTAAAAGAAAATATTCTGCAGTCCAGTTAAAATGAATAAATTCACTAAAAAGAATTGCCGTCTCAGTAAAATGTCAGAATTAATTGAAGACTGTCATGAAATTAGATAGGTCAAGTTTAAGTAAGGTAACTTGCAGTGAGTTGCCTTCAGACATTTTCAGTAGATAACTATTTTAAAAAAAAAAAACAAACAACAAACCAACCAACCACCAAAATTGACATTTTAATAGAATGTGAGTAGTTACATATCTGTGGCAAGATACATTTGGTAAAATTTCTATGGTACAATCATCACCCCTATTACTAAGTTCTTGCAATTCTGTATTGTTATTCCTTATATAAGCAACATGTTTAATGTTAATCTTCTATTTGTATGGCACATGTGACTGTAGCTTTTTAAGCTTATAAATCTGCTATTCCCAAACCTAATTACTTAGTACACTTTAACAGCAGATACCCTGTCAGTTGATAGTGCACACATGCTGATATCTGATACAACAGAGGGAGTATATTTTCACATCTTTTTTGTTAATGAAAACCAAATCTTCTCAGACATGAAACATTTATCTGAAATCATTGCAGTAATGTCATGCTATAGGCTTGGAATTTCTATTTATCATTGAAAAGAGGACACTGAAATCATAGAAGTGTGTCTACAGTTGGTTATATTCTTCACTATGTATACTGAATGCTAGTTTTATAGTTTCTCAGAAGCACTTCAAAAAACAGGGAACTGAGTTCTCTAATACTCTATGGGGCAGCTAAAAATATGGTAGGATAAAAAAAGGCACACGTGCAAAATTTACTTACAAAAGATTAATTTAAATAGTGCATTAAAATACAATAATGCTTAGAACATGACTTAATACTTGAAATTAAGTATTAACTGAAAACATTACTTTTTTCAGTAATTCCTAATTTATAACTGCCTGTACCTGAGTATCGTTGGAAGAGACAGATAATCTGTCGTCAGGTAAAGATGGTGTATAAGCAACAGAAATTGGAGTCCCTGGAATTCCATTTGCCTGAATGTTTTCACTGTCACTGCCATCCTCTAATGTTACAATTGTGCCATCACCACCTGCACTCTCAGCAGTCCCTTCCACATCTATCAGAAAAGATGTAAAAATTATAAACAAATGTTACATAAGAATACAAATTAAAAAGAGCTTTTAAATCTAACGTTTAAATATTAAAACAATCATAAGCAAAGTATCATAAGGAGGAGCTTAAGGCAGAATTTATATGGCATTATGTAACTACAATAATTCCAAATATTCTTAATTCCCACTAATGAAAATTACAATAAAAAAATTAGTTATAACTTTACGTTGCCAAGTTCACCATTCTACCAAGTTTNAAATGTAGCGCTACACTGCTACTACAGAGATGGGCCCATTTGTGAAGAGTTTATGTGGAAACAAACAGGAAAAAAAAAAAGGAACAAAAAATCTGTGTTTTTTTAAAAAGAACATTGGTCTCCAGTGTACAGAGTGTAAATTAATGCATGAAATCTTGTCCATTTTACTGTTAAATAATGCATAGCTAAGGTCAGACAACTGGAAGTGTTTTCTTCAGCATGAAAGTGTTATTTAAATAATGACATATTTTAGTTAAATATTCAAAAGCGTTAAAATAATTCTTAATGTCAAGATTCAGACTGCAGTCACTATTGGCTAGACAGATATGAATACCTCCAACTACTATGTTCACCATTTCCTGCACAATACTCTCAACAATTTCTTGCGCCTTCTCTTCACACTCATTGCTTTCACTGTCGTATGTTCCTCCATCAGCTTTAGAGAGATCTTTAAAAAGAAAAACACACACAAATATTAATGAGAAACTCAGAAATTAAGGAGCCATTTTAATTGCATTTACTATTTAAAAATTCAATTATGATTATTTAAAATAATTGAAGTATTAAAAAATACAATGTATTTAAAAATTCAATCTATCAATAGGAGAGTATACGTTAAAGAAAAACACGTTTGGATGCCTTGAAAATAGTATTTGCAGAACATAAGCACTCCAGTGTTTAACCTGTCAATGGTAATTGATCCACAGGCCTACACCAAAATAAAAAAAACACATCAATTTTTTATTTTCACCTGCATTAAACACTGAAAACTTACCGGTTTTGAGATGGTATTCTCAAAAACTTTGACAATATTACATAGGCGCAAAGAAGAATCTTTGCTACAGTGACTACAACAGAGCACAAGACGGTAGGATACTCGTGATAAAGTTTAACAGTGGTAACGAGGACAATGGGCATTTTGCATTGTCAGCTATTTGAAAATATATGCCTGACTCCAGATTTGGGAGAGGGGAATGAAAAGACAATGCTCAAGCCTTTCTTTTTACAGACCTTCTCCCTCCCTCCATGAAACAGAAATACACACTGATTACTTTCTGCCGCTGTGGCTTGGTCAGCTTCTGTCTGTTCATTTTCAGCACTAGAAATATCAGATCCATTTTCTGCCTCTATATCTTCATGAAGGTTCTTGTCCACATCATTTGTGCTGTGGTCAAGCTCTCTCTCATGTTCTTTGGACAGCTGATCAGTCTGCGTTGGAATATGTCTCAACTGAGGTGACTCAGGCTCATGATGGCTTACTGGAGACTGCTGTAGATGATGCTGCTGTCTGTGTCTTTCCTTTTCCATCTGTTTCGCTTCCTGAAGCTACAAAAACATTCTGATCACACAAGAATTTCACTATCAAAACAAAACAATGAGTTGTATACATTATTTTATAAACATGAAATCTCTATTGTCTCTGCTTACCACAGTGCCTTCATAAAGCTGTAACAGAACACTGTAAGAAAATGCATTCTTTGTGTTATTATAAATACTTTTAATATCACAGGATAAATCTCTGCAAAAGGGCTGTTTCCCAACTATGCATACTACACTCAACCATACCTTCACTGTGGAAGAGGGGGATGACTAAACTACACATAGTATAGACCAAGAGTTGTCTGCCTGCCCTATAAGGAAGTTCAGCCAGAAGATGTGACAATATACAAGGACTGCATGGAGAAACATCAAGGCAGATTTTTGCCTTTTTTGAAAAGAAATACATTGGAGAACTTATGAGTCTTCTGTTATCCTACAAACATGTTGTAGTAAAGGAAAGACTGAAGAAAAAAAGAAAAAGAAAACAAGAAAGTGACTAGACATCCAAGGGAAAAAAAACCAAAAACAAGTTAAAACTGAAAAGAGCAGCACTTCCAAAACAAAACACTACAGAAGACAGACCCTCAGGAAGAAATCATCATACTTAAAACTGTAAGACAAAGACTATTTTAGTTTTGTTGTTCCTTGATCCGGAATCTTCAGGAAGGGAAAAATTTCTGTAACCTGTCTAATGGATTAAGACAGACATTACAGTCAAAGCAAAACAGGGTGTCCATTGAGGCGATGCTCTAAGGACTGGCTTTCTATCCCTGACGAACCTAGTGTTTACCAAAAGTTTTGTAACTTTTTATACTTATTTTGGCTGTTATGATCTCAGCCCTTTACTGTTCCACTTAGAGCTTTCCATGCTGCATATTTTGGGGTGCTACAGATCCCCGAGCAGATATTACCTTTCAAATTATAGCTCAAATAACTTATTCCAGCATTTGTTAGCTATCATCTTAAAATAACTGCCCTAAGTGTGCAAAACAAGCTGAACTGCTTATCAACTTGCATAAAGACTACACTTATAGTCTGGCAAAAAATGAAGACTTCCATTGTAGAATAATAGCAATAATCTTCTCTATTAAGTTGTTCAGAAGGACAGATTTCTGCCCAGATTTCTCAAAGCCCTCAGGTACTGCACGCTTTTGCCATGACTTATCATAAATATGATGTCTCATAAATCTTCGACTGCGATGGTACCACATACCAATATGCAGTTGCTTCTGAAAGTAAGTAAGAAAGTACTACATATTCTTAGAGAAAACTTAAAGAGTTTGTAATAATATAGCAGAATTACCTCTAGAAGTAGCTAGGACTTTAACCAGTTCTCAAATCTGGGCATCTGCTTTTTTGTTGGCTTGGGGTTTGGGTGGGTTTTTTAATAGGAATTAGGACAATTACTTATCATTACTATCAGCAGTAAAATGCACAGGGCATATGCTGGGCTCCCTGCTGACAACTCACAATAGCAATTTCAGCGACATGTAAGTATCTGTGAGTGACTACTACACATTAAAATGTTAAAAAATGTAAATGATTACATGACTGTAATCCAGTTCGTTTGGTTTTTTGGTTTTGTTTTTTTTTTTGCCTTTTTTTTTTTATTTTAATCATGGACTGCTTCTTCAGTGTTTATCATCACAACAACATTGGAGCACTTCCGTAACACTACTGTACTCCGTATGCACTCTTACGCAGGGAGTGTGGCATCTCCTGACCGCCTGACAATAGCAACTGAAATTGAACACATTCATTAAATAAAGACGACCTCTATGAGAAGTTTAAATCCTATATACCACCCCCACCCCCAAAAATACATTTCACACCTATTTCAGAGTGCAAAACACAAAAAGAACAATGTAAGATACCAGATTCTTTTTTTTTTTTTTTAAAAAAGTAAGTTAGGAAAGCCAAAAAGCTTTAATAATAATGACAAAACAAATCTCTCAAGCTGGTTTGCTTTTCAGAGCTAGCTTCTAGATAAAGATACTGAGATACTCACGGCTTGATTTTCCATACGTGCAAAAATGACATTCAGCATTTGTGTTAGAGTGGCCTTGGCTGTGGTTTGATTTATGAGATTTTTGCTTGCTAGATAGATATTGTAACATGTTCTTACAGCCTGTAGCACTGTTCCTTCGTGGATTTCTATGTGTTGAGATGTTACTGCAGTGAGCAAAGCCTAAATAAACACACACATATATATTTTCCAGTCAAAACTTTTCTTGTCAATCAAATAGTTTGCAAGTGAATAAATGTCAAAATTGGATTACATTTAAAATATACTTAAGTACATACCTTGAACTCTAGTTTAATTAAGTTTTCCCACATACTCTTGTAGCCACATCAGAACATCATACATACATACCAGTTATATTAAATTGAGTGGTTTTAATCAACATGCCAAGGAAATACATGTTTCATAGCATATAACAGCAAGAAGTAACCAATGGAGTTATCAGACAGGTAGTTAATAGAAGTCATCCTAGAATTTTCTAGACACAAAGGGTCCAAAAGTTGTTTTACAAATAAATGTAAATGTGAAGAACAAAGACTGAGTATGAGATTAGGAAGTTTTAAGTGGGACAACTACCCTTTCTAAACACTCTTTGGGTAGGTGCTAGATACAGTGTTGCCCTCTGTAGAAATTCACTTTTTTCTTTCCATTTGAGTTAGTATCTGCGTCTCTTTTTTTACCAAAATAAAAGGCAAATAAGCCTCTAAAAGATCAGGTAACACAGAAGTAGGGAACACATCTTTATGTGAGATAGAGGAAGGCTAGATTAAGGAGCAGAAATAGAAACAGATGAAAGCTGAGGAGAGTGTGTGAAGACATTATCAGAGGTGCACGTTGGAGAGTGGAAGGAAAGGGGAAGAGCTTGGTCGACAATAGAACAAACATGTTTATACTGATCATTGTATGCCAGTAGAAGAACTCAGGGAATTTTACGCATTAAAGACTGTGACAGAGTTATTGATTTAACGAGACATTTATGGTAAGTAAAAGAAGAACTAGAAGCACTGGAAAGCTCATCCTTTGGTAACTTCATCACAGTTAAAAACAAAAGCTATTTCAAGCATTTCTACCCATGGTTGTCTCATCAGCGGACATAGGGAGGTATATATATGTAAGACTGTATTTACATTTCTTACTGGAAAGTATACATTGTTATTTGCATAACCGCTAAACTGCATCTTACACCACAATCTACAAAGTAGTACTGCCTAAATACCCACTACAAGTCTTTTTTATTAAAAATCAAAATAAAAAAATAATCAAAAAACACTCAACCAACTGAAGAAAAGAAATCACAGAGGTAGGCAAACTGTAGACAATGGCTTTTTTTAAAGGAACTTAAGTCTCTGAGCACTGGTACTGTTCTTTTTTTCCCTCCCAAAATTCAGCTTACATGTCACTGGTCTTCTAAAAACCAAGAAGTGCTAAGTTGAAATTCATACCACTATCCTTAATTCTTACCCTCTCTGTCCAACAATTCAATACCTCCACAGAACTTATCAATACTCTGCTTCTTCTAATGGAAATACCACTCACAGAAGAGGACAAATAAAAGCCATAACAAAATTCGGCACCTTATCTACACTGAGACACACACACTTATAATATATCAGTTTAAGAACCATCTACAATTTCTCACTTGGAAGATAAGATCTCTTGCTGCCTAGCATTTAGGACACTAACAAAAAGGTGCAGGGGGACAAAGTCTCCATCTCTTTTGTTCTAGCTATGTCATTCATGAAGTTACTCCTGTTTGTCACTTTCTGTCTCTTTAAGAATTTGATATTTGCAAGTCCAATTTTAACTTCCATCTCAGTTCAGTTAAGTCTTAGGGTTCTTTTTCCCCCCAGCTTTTAATAATATCAGACAATGCTTGCTAGTAGAAAAAGGTGACAAGGCTTCAGATGGATTATGTGCTCTTTTGTTTTAATTGGCTGAACAGCCTGAATTTCCTAAGTTTCTTTAGTATGCTTGTTATGACTACTAGAGCATTGTTCTTTTCACACCACCTGGTAAGAGGATGTGGAGGTGAAGAAATGTTTACACACACACAGAGACATACCTCCTTAACATATTAATCAAAATTCACTGAATAATTACATCTTCTATGCAGACTGTGAAAACAGTCTTTCCAGCAGGGCATCTCCTCGCAGATATCTAACTTTAAAAGAGTTCAACTTGGCTACAGAGGTCCTGACAGTCACTTCTTCGGGTTTCTTTCCTTCTTGGGCACTAGAGACAATGAACTCTATTGACTACCCTACACGTTTGTAAACTGAGAAGCATTTTTAACTTTGATCTTTTGCTAATATCTTTCATATTCCTTTCAATTTAGAGCCATCCTCAGGCTCTTAGTCACGTTTACCTCGTGTCTCAATGCTATTTCTCTTCCTCTACTATCACAATCTAGCAGAAATATGAGAACGAACATGAGACAGGAAGCAATTTGCAATTACTTTCTGACAACACCGTTCCCTCTTGGCAGCTTCCATTTAGGGCTCAATTTGACGGCATACCCTAAACAACATCACCTCATTCTATATTATAAAAGAGTACATCATTACTACAACTGGAGTGACAGCTAACCCCGAGAAACCACAGGTTACAGTCAGGAGAGGCTGTCCTGCTCCTCTGAAACCCCTGCCAACTGAGATGTTAGAAAACTAATCCTTCCCTTTCTCACTTTATCAGTTTTCATTAGATTACTCCCCAACCTTACCCTGTGGCCAAACAGCTACTAGGTCCAACGCAAAGAGGACGAGAGGGGAGACGGAGATCAGTAGAAGACAACCACCTCAGCAGCAGTCCCCAGTTAAGCAGGATTACATAAAATCTCAAACTGCTACACAGAAATACACGTCCTTGACAAGTGGAACAACAAAAGCTCTGCCTGCCTCCCAGCCACACACTCTTACTGCTTACTTCGCAACAGCTCTGGGGCATGAAGTCACCTGTGCTATTTTAGTGGCAACACGTTAATACAATTAAAACAAAACAGAACAAAAAAAACCCACAAGTGCTTTTCTGCGTTTGGGTTTTTGTTTGTTTGTTTTAAAAGTTATTTTAGCTGATTCAGAGTACTACTGCATGCCAGGACAAGGGATGGGGTAGGACAACGTCTGGGAGCAAAGCCTGGACTGGAAGACACATCTCTGCAGAGGTCAGAACAGTAAGGTACTGCAGTGGCTCTACCGACTATGGAGTCACAGCATTAGGTTGCTTTTTTCTATCATCTAAAGATCTGCTGCTCAAGGCTTTTTGCAGTTGAGCTCCGACTCTCTCTGGTCACACTTAGCTCATCTGTTTTCATCCAGTATCTTCAGTGTGAGCTAAGGAAAGATGATTAAATAAAAAGAAGCCTACTTTATTGTACTCCTCCCCTTTGCTGTTCTTTAAGCACGGAAGGAAACCTTTGTAAAAACATTGTTAGCACTACCTCATTATATTTCAGGTCCATCCACTGAAGCTTTCTTTGTCACGAAGCCTGCATATATACCAACAGTTTCAGGTCCTGAAACTACTGGCTATCATCCCCAGTGTGAGACTGTTTCCTTAGGCTTTCCTTTCAGTTGTTCACACCTATTGTTCTCTATTTAAGAAAGACCCCATTGTTCTTGCCTCTATGTAGTTACTATAAATAAAGCTTACTCATTTTTATAAACAACCACTAGATGTGTTTGGGAAAGGAGAAAAATCTTCAGGATCCCTTCTTGTGTTACAGATTATCACATCTTCATATGACATCCACAGTGTTTTTTCTGTTAGCCTGCAGCATGTTTGCTTATTTAATGAATTTCCTATTATGTAAAATGAGCGTATTAGAACAGCACAGGAAGCATTGCAATTTGTGAGGCAGAGCAAATGTAGTTTAAAAAGTAAACTAAATTAACATTAATTCTCTACTAAACACATCGAGCACCTATCTCTAGCTGTAAACTTTTCACTGCTCTCACACTGAACATTCTGCAAGAACAGAATGGTTACGGTGAAAGAAAGTAACTACTACCAGGAGAACGATTTAAGAACACATAAGAGGCAGAGGCACCTACATACAGACTTTCTAGGATGCCTCGTTTTCAGCTCAGGGTAATTTTTTTCTTCCTGTCAGCCAACTCTGACCATCTTATCTTTGGAAGATTTATGCAGTACAGCCATCATCTGTTCAGCACAGGCTTACTTTGGGTAAAATACTCATAATTTAGTTGCCTGGGAACTCTCGGGTACTTGACACAGTGGCCCTGACCCCTCTCTCTAGTGCATTAGCTACTGCAGCCACATAATTCCATTTTCTTTGAGAAGACCTATAGGGTTAATTTTAATAGTAGATTTGTTTTAAAAGTCAACTTGAAGTCCCAACATTAACTTATCACAAAATAATGTCTTACCATGGACCGACTTTTGGAAAAACGCAGCAGACTTAAGTCCTTAAACCACAAAACAAAAAATACATCAAATAACTTTCACCGATAAATCATTTTTCAATGAGTGACACAAAAAAATCATACAGAATGCAGTAATATAGTTCTCCAAGCAACATTTTCTTTGTGAGCAAGTGGTAAGATTATCTCCTGCTTTTACCATTTCCAAATTATTCAGTCATTTATGTCATACATTTACCATAGCTTTAAAAAAGACCTACATTTACCTAAGTTAGTTTACGAACTTTGAGTACCTATGGAAATACACAGTAAGGGTAAGAAAAACAGAAAAATACAGTGTTTGCTTGCAGCATGATTTCACAGTCAAGACAGTGATTTAAATCAAGTGTCATAGCCTAGATTCTACACCAGATTTCAGTAATAATGGATCATTAATTAACACTTAGTATTTTATTAAAACTAGCATTTTTTTCTACTTAAATCAGTTTTAAGAAAAAATAATCCATATTCACAAGCATGTGGTCTGGAAACAGCCTTGAAACACACTGAAGGATTATGACTGTGGAGATTGCAGAAAGAACAAAACTATGATCCAGTTTCTCCTATGGAAGAGAATATAAAGGATATAAATTATATAAGAATATAAAGTTGTATGTAATTTTATCACTGCAAAGTTAGATGTTCAAAAATGAACTGGAACCTAATATGGAATTAAAAGGATACATATTTTGCAAAACAGAAGTATTTCACATCCAACTGTGAAAACATTATCACTGAGATAACCCTTCAGGGAGGAACGTATCTGAGTGATCACGGTTCTCAGATTTTACTGTGGCATTGGTGATCCAGCTGCCCTGGGGGAGCACTGCTCATGTTCTGAATAACAGCCTGAAAGCATCAGCACAGAAAGCAGGAGACATAGGTCCCCTGCCTTCTATCTCCCTGATGGAATTTAAATTCTTCAGAGAACGTATTGATCACTGGGACCACAGAAGACTCTGAAAAGACACATGATCCATCCTTCAAATCATACTGGAGAAATGGGGTCCACACTCAGCCCACAACTGAAGAGTTACGAAGTTTAAGAGACTTGGCAGTTTCATTATTACTCCGAAGGAAGTCAAAAGTTCTGATCTTTGCTAAGATTATTTCTAACTTGGATGCTTTTTGTAGTATCCAGTGCAGTGGATAAACACAGAGTCAAAGTCAAAACAGTACTCTCCACATTCCCAGGCGTTCTAGTATGGCAATTAGTTAAGTCTAAATGGTCAAAAAAAAAAGCACTAAATGAATGTGCACATTTAATGCATTTTACAATTGTTGAAGAATTTACTTTCTCAACTATTTTCTTGGACAGAAGGAATTTCAGCTCACAGATACCCCCCTTCAGGTGGGAGGTTAACTTTTCAACATCTTACCGAAGGGCTGAGAAGACTGGAACAAGAAAGTATTTGGAGAGAAGGTATTACAGTGAGAGGGAGATACAATGGTTTCAGCCACTGAAAGTTTAAAATCAACAAAAACTTCCCTTTGCTAGATAAAAAAAAGGTCTTAAATGCTTGGGCAAATCAACACAACAGATCTAGCCAACAGCAGCATAAACCAACATTCGTAACAACTATCTGCTGGAAAAGTGGAGTGTCAAGAAAAAGGAAGATTTAAGCTATGAAAAGGAGCACAAAAAACTACCTTCTTTGCAGTAAAACGAGTAAACTCAATCTGCAAAAATGTCAACACCTCGTGACACACATAGAAGAACATGAGGTAACAAACACTCCGTTCCTTGTAAGTAACTTTAATTGTACTCTTCACTACTGCTCATCATCACAACCATTCAAAGACTACTGTTACAGGAGTACAGTATGGTATTTTCACTAGGTGGCTAACTATTAGTTGGCATAATTTCCCCATAATAAATACCCATAATTAACAGATGCAATCAGAAAACTGCTAAGGTTACCAAGAAACACTTATTTGTACAAACTCCTGGAGGTGTTTAAAAACAGGGCAGACATGGTACTTGGGGATATGGTTTAGAAGTGGTTTTGTCAGGTTAGGTTAATGGTTGGACTCGATGATCCTTAAAGGTCCCTTCCAACCTTAACAATTCTATGATTCTATGAAGAAACCCTAGACCTCCTTCAAGCAAAAGTCTAGGACAGCAGCACAAAGCTACCATGGTAACGCCTGACTGTCAGGTCTAATTGCATTTCATAAAATAATTCCAAAATGGTTTTAAAAATATGCTGCTTAATTACCAGCTTCCCTTCTGGGAGTGCAGGAATATTTGATAGTAATTCCTCAGAATTAGAGAGCTCCACAGGTCTGCTGTGAATGAAATTTCACCCAGTGGTCTGTGCACAGGACTTCAGGTCACAACCATGAATTCACCCGAAATGCAATGGGAGAGAGTAGGGAAAGAAGCATAAGATAGGGAGCGTCCATCTCAAACAAACAGGATCAAGAAAATATTTTAAAATTACCAGTACCTCTACAAATTAAGCACTTCTGCTTTTGAACTCTGAGGCCATGAATGCCTTCCTGCTGTCACCACTATAAATACTGGGAATATTAATCATATTACCTTTATTATTTGTAGCTGAACCCCTTCGTCTGTTTGAGGGCCTTGAAAACAGCCACATATTGTCTCAATAATTCTATCAATTAATTTCTTGCCTGGAGCTGTACTGTCTGGAGCATTCCCTGTCAAGTGCCCGTATGCTATAAGTTTCTGGAGAGGAGAAAAAAACACATAAATAAGAGCTTAAAAATAAGTCAGCTTTTTGTTATAATAAATAAATCCACTTTCTATCTCTAACTTGCACAAAATAATTAAACCAGTACATTTTACCCCAAGTGTCATAAAACATCAAGGATTTTTTCAAATGTTCTCCAGATTTATTCAGTTTTCACTCAGCAACTGCAATGCAAAGTTTGTCAGCAAGCTTAACATCAAAGCTTTTTGTTCATCAGTTAACAATGTTTTAAACCAAACAGGATTCTAAAAACTAACTCACATCACACAAGTAGTCACATGTGTAGTCAGCACACAAATGCTTTTAATACCAGATAAACCAGTTGCAAATGCTTTCTATTTAAGCCACTAGCTAGTCTTCTGGTTTTAAGTGTTCTATTATCACACTCTAAGTCTTCGACACTTTGAAATGGAATTTATTACAAAATTAACAAAATTCTCTTCAAAATGCTTCATGCATGACAGCATCTCCATGGTACACCTACTTAAAAAATACATAGAGTAGCAAGGCATCATAGTGTGACAGCATGCCAGGCATGCATGTGCCTGCGAATGTAAATATATTAATTGAGTTCACTGTTGGGCTACTCATGAGGAGCAAATGGCTGAATTCCATGCTGCAGAATTTGTTTTGAAAACATTACAGGAGCCTACGAGTTCTGAGAGGCTAGACATCTCAAACTGAATATATTTTACTGCAATTATAAACAGTGTAAAATGAATTTGACAATGCTATACCTGCTGTGTTAGTTCCACACGTATATATACACATGAAAATAGGTAGTGGTACACTAACATAATAAAACTGATCCAAAGGTCTAACTGTGGCAGTACACACATGCAGAAATAAACACATACATGCCCTACATAATAAATAAGACATACATTCACCTTTTGTGAGAAATATATTTGGTTGGGTGTGCAATAAGGTAAAATTATAGAAAAACAATGACATTATTTGTTACAAACAACTGTACTTCCCCTCCAAACCAACAGAATTTTATAGTTGACAGTTAAAGCTCATCTTCATACAGACCTGCAAACAATCTAGAGATGTACTGACAATCCTGGGGCACTTTGACTGGCATGCCAATTCAAATGGTAGGAAGTATTTGTCCGCTTCAATGAAGCTTGTCTTTGACTTCACAGGTGGAAGAGTGCTTGAACCAGGCTTTGCTTCTCCATGAGGGGGACTAAACAGAATGATTGCATTAGAGTGCTATAAGTGATCACACAAATACTTGTCACCACCCCAATGTTTATGAATGAAATAAAATATCAAGAAAGTTAACATTAGGAAAGAGTAACTTCTATGAAGTTAACACAATGGTAATATGGTTGTATAAACATTCTTAACAGCTTTTATACTTCATCTGTCTCCTTTATGGATCAGGCAAATTGACCCACTTGCACACTAAGTAGATATTCAGTGGTCCCTGCTGGTTTGAAGGCATACAGACTTGTTTCCTCTGAAAATAGGAAAAGACAAAAAATATGACTTGCCAAAAATTGTAATGACCCTGGAAGTTAAGAACTGCTCAACTAATGTATTATGATATGAGTCTGTTTCAGTACTTTAGAGAAAATACATCAATTTTGGAGATTAAATCATATCTGAACTTCAATCCTGGACATACTCAGGGAAAACAAACACACCCACACCCCAACAGAAAGAAAAAAAAAAACACAAAACTTTGCTCTATCTATGCTTCAGATGACACCACAGAATTTAAGACAGTTCCGTGGTTACCGATATGTCTCAACTGGGCAATGTATCTGAAATGACTAACTGTACAAAATTTGAGAAAATTGGTGAAGTCTTATTGCTTATGGCACCTTTAGGAGGGGCATGCTCATTAATACTTAGCTAAAAAGGACAATTAAGAATGGGCCATTTTTCACTAATTTGTGTGCATCAATGCAGTTTGCTTTTGACTCAAAGCAAGATGTTCAGATTTTTCATTTCACAGAATACCTCATCACCTTTATATAAAGCATTCCTGACCTTTTTGTGCACACATACGTATCTTTACACAAAAGGTAAACTACACTGTCTTACACAGAATTGATAAGCGGTATATAAAAAAAGCATAACTTAGTATTCTGTACTGAAAGATTGCAAATTTCTTGCAGTAATTCAAATAGATCTTTACAGAACAACTTATTTCAAATCCAGGCCCTACGCATCTGTTGCAAATTAAATCAGATGCTTCAAGGAATGCAGATGGTAGAAAACACAGGTTTTTCATGTTGCTTAAGAAGAAGAATTAACTGCTAAGATTTTACTATAAATCCAAAGAATGAATGCAGTCCAACCATCACGGAGAGAGCCTTAAATTAACCAATAGACAAGTCTGATAATTCCAGCTTTTCAAGGTGCAAGCTGGATTGTCCTTGAGAACATGTTCGGTACCACATTCAAACAGCCTTCCTTGTTTAGGCTGCTTTAAAAGGGCATCTAAATTCTGAGTCTTACTAGTGAACAATTAGGGTTAAGATTCTACTTTCAACTAAATAACTTTTGAAGGTTTAAGGATTTATCCCTTTTTTTTTTCCTGAAGAAGAGCAGAGGTTTGTTTTTCTGCTGAATGCATAATTTTATTTATTGCCCAATATTGTTTTGTTGAAACAGAACTCTTCTGGACAAAACCCAAATCAGATAAGTTGCAGAGGAAATACATGATTCTTCTACGTTCTTAAAGGTCTCTGGAATTCCCATAAAAGCTTTTCTCTGAGGAATGGAAGGGTGGTATCTTTTGCTCATGTCTTATGACAAGACTGTTCTTCATCTAGCGATTATGTCTATTGAAGCCATTAAAATTAGGTTTAAAAAAGCACTCTGGAAATAAAACCAGATTTTTTCAGAAACAAGGAGCAGGCCATGATAAGATTCCAAAAATGAAGAACCCATGCCACAGCAAGCAACTGCAGAAGCCTGAAGCTTCTCTTAATTGAAAGCTATTGAAAAATACCCAAAATAATAAATATTGAAGATGATGCTCCATTTGTCTCTGGAAAGATAACTCAATAGGCTCATCACCTTGCTGATGATGGAAAGGAAAGGGATAGCAGGGAGAGGGAAGAAGAGAAAAGGAAAAGGTCTGTTCTTAACGTCAGCAAAGAAATTACTTAGGCTGTTTTTTTCCCAGCAGACTGAAATCAGAAACTGTCCCTAACAAAACTGTCTTCTACCAAGGGATCTACTAAGCAGAAGAATTATGAAACATGCTGATATTTATGTATCAACATGCTGATATTTATGTATCAACTACAGAAACAGACTAACGTATGTATCAAACAATGTATTCTTAAAATTATTTTGGCAGCATTTGCTGTGTAACAGTTACATAAATCAGCCTGTCCTTTTCTATTCCACTCCCCTCTGCCCCACTACCAAACACCAGTTCTGTTTAAAAAATAACAAAACAAAAGAAGCAGTTTTCCATGCAAAATTTCTGGGAGGCAGAGATGATCTATTTTTCAATGCATCCCAGGTTAACTGTGAGACCAGTTTCCTTGAACAGGGACTAGAAAAATTTAAAGAATTATCATTAGAAGTCCCTTGTTAGGATATTTAAATCTCAATTACAGAAATAAGAAGCTGAAAATAATTTGATAAACTACCAGGTTTCTCTATTCTAAGGCCTATAAAACCCAGTATTTTCTACTGCATCTAAAAGAATTTGACTGTATAGTAAGAATAGGGCAAATCCATTCACAGTTTCCAAGTCCTGCAATGCCTTCATAGCAGCAAAAGGCTACTGTCAAAATAAAAGACAGCAGTGAAGAAAAGAAATCAAAATCTATTTAGAAAACATACATAGGCAGGTAAGACATATACATTATACCCCCAAAATTCACAACTTTAGGTATTAATATGTGCTCAAAGTTCAGAAATGGCTGAACCATGCTTGTACAATCATTATAATCATCACTCCCATTCGTTTTAGCACGGTATTTAACTATAGGATCAGATATTACTTTTCCTTATTCAGTGCCCAGAACAAATATCCCTCGCTGAATATTTAACATTAAGCCTTTTTTCCTATGATGCTTCACAATATGAACTTCTGCTTTATTTACACTGCTCTAAGTAAAATCTGTTATAAAACAACCTTATTACTTTCTGTCTGAGACTGTCTTGTGGTGCTTGGTGCAACATTTTCTGTACACTACACAAAATACGAAATTTATTCTTACAACCTGACTATACACTGATGATACTGACTTTATTTTGCTGGTGGAAACTGAAGCACAGTGACTCAGTCAGATGCATCCACTAATTTATGTGCCCAATTTGATAAGCCACGAGACTAAATTTTGCAGCATATTTGATATTAAATTGTCCTTTACATCTTCTGAAACAAAGTTCCCACTGGCTTCCTTTCCAGCTAGAAGCGCTTACATTTTCCAAACCAAAACCTGTAGATTTCAGCTCAAATACTCAGGAGATGAAGCAGAAATAATCAGCAGCCAATTTTGACAGCTGTGGTTTCAATGATTTGCCTAAACCAGAAACTCAGTTACAGGGCAGAATGCAGGTCCCCAAGCAGGACTCATCTGTTTAAGCTGTAAGAACACTTTCATCATCGGTTTCACCCACTGATCTGATTCGTTCAACAAGTGGTATAAACAATCTTTACAGCCCTGACTCATGGTTAACAACGTACACTGAATGAGGAAGAAGATCCTGTGGAACATATAATTAAATACTAATAGTGGATTCCACAGTTTACCAATACTTAAAAAGTTGCTTGTTGATAGCAGCAGAGTGCTGAATGTCAATTTTGGCTTCTACATTCACTTGTAGAGGCATTGCCTCCAGAAATCTACACTATCAAATTACACTAGTTTTCTCTACCCATTCCCACTTTCTCACCCCAACCTCCTCCCCTCGCTCACTCACAGTTCAGGTCTTTTATTTGCATTCCAGGCTCTTCCCCCTCCTCTGAACCCACTTTAAGAGCCTTTTAAGCTCAGGCCCCTCCACCGATACTTTCTCTCTGTGCCACCCACAAAGACCTTTTCTAATCTTGATCCCCATTCCTGTACTCCCTGACCAGACAGTATCAGCCTTCTCCCTCTACGCTGTGGTCCTGGTTTGAGGTAAAACAGGACCAATTTTGTTCAGTAACTTTGCTTTTTAGCTAGGCCTCTTCTAACTACTGAAATTAATAGCATATTGTCTGGGACTTCCGCAGTGCCAGCCAGTGCTGTGATTGTCATCCTGGGAGCTTGATATAGTTTTGTATATACTTTGTTATTCCTTTTTATTATATTATTTTATTAAAGTACTTTAAGTTCCTTCTAAACTTGTAAGTCTCCTTTTCCCTCCTCTGCCTCTCTCTTTGAAGAGGGGTAGAGGGGAGCATCTGTCAGTCCCATCTGGGGTCCCCCATGTCCCCAGTGGCTAATTTGGCCTAAACCATGACAGCTGTCTTCTGCCCCTACTCCCAGGCCCCGTGCCTTGCATTGTAACGGCCAGTGACAGAAGCAGCACTTTTAGCATGTTTCCACATACCACCAACCTTACAAAACACATTGAAAATGCTTTTCAGAGAGAGACCGTACTCCCAATGCAGAACAAGTATGGTACACATTTTAAGAAGTTAAAAGCACTATTGCTTAATACGATGGACGTACCTTTGCTTTTCTGTTTCAGCCTTTATTTCCTCTGCAAAATGAAACAAAGGCATAGTTATGGAAATGGTATTGTAACCACAAATATAAAATTAAATAGCAGAAAATTATTGGAAAACAAAACTATTTCGGCAAACATTTGAAACCAGGATTAGTTTAAAAGAGAAAATACAGTTTCATAAGAACTTATATTCTTCACCTGCATTGGTTGCAAACTATGTCAAAATTACTTTACAAATCTTACAAATCTATATTCAAAACTTAATGTATGTAAACACTTAAATTTGCATCCAGTCATGCCAGCTAAACACCACATCCCTGGAATGTTTCTGCCAAGACATTGGCAAGCTCTTTTCACAGCTTATGTATAGACAAATAACGAGGAAAATGCAAGTATTATTAAAACTATTAACCTATCAATAAAGGACATACAGCTCGTTAAATGTGGATTATACAGAAAAACAATATGGAAACCACCATTGCTGATTCTTACATGAAACCTTAATGACTAATAATTATCTTTGGTTTTAAAGTGTTAGACACCACAGTAATGACTAGAGGGGAGGAAAATAAACTCTGTAGCACTTCTATTTCATACTATTTTAAAATATATTAAAACAGAAAGACTAATAGTTTAACGCTGTTGAAAAGACATTCTAAGTAATCCTTTACAATGCATTTTAAAAGTAATTTTAAATTACTGAAACTAATTTTAGGAAACTTCTTCAATTCCAAGAGTACTTTTGTCTGTACTCTTTAGTTATTTAGGATGCTTAAATCATAAGAAATTCCATAAAGACCAGGATTTCTAATGTTCCAGGAATACATTCCTGAAATAAAATGTACAGGATGAAGTACAAAAAAAAGAAAAAAAAAAATATATTTTAAGAAATCACCTCAGGAAGTCCAGTCTAATGCCAGTTCTTGCTCAAACATGCAAAGCCACGATCAACTAAAAACAACAGTTTATTTTGATTTTTGTGTATGTGTTAAACTAGTAGCACAGACTGATTTTGACAAAAAAAAAAGTTAATATTTCTAACCAAGCTCCCTTGCACACTTCACCTGCGTCCTATCCCTCATTTCCCATTTCACAGTCATACTGATTCACTTATGTAACATGGGTTTCTAAGTTTGATATTTTATCACAGATCAAATGTTTACTAGTAGACTTGCTCAACACCAAGAAAAGCAAACATAAGGAGTGTATGTCAACCTAAAATCTAAGTCTTATTTCCGATATGACTGATGCTCCTGTTTACCCCCAGTAAAACCCAGAGGTTAGCAGGTCAGTGGTTCATGCGAGAAACAGCTAGTCCAGAAGTGGTTCAAATATGTGTTACTAGACAAAACATGAAAATAATTCCATATTCCAGATATTCAATATTCCTCAATAAGTAACAATAACAACAACAAGTCTTAGAGTCAGCAATGTTTCAGGAAAGTACGCCGTCCTACAAGGGTATGATGCTTGATCCATTTACTCCCTTCAAGACAAATTCCTAACTGAGAGGAAGCAGAAGAAACCCTCTTCTTCCCTCCCAGCATCTTCATACCTTTTATTATTTAACCTCTAACCTTAGCATTCACACCCAGGAACTCTCCTCCCTGAGATTCTCTGAAGTCTGTCCAACAAACAACATTACCAACCAACAAATACAACTGCAGAATGGTGTCCAAGTTCAAACTTCCCAACTAAAGCTACAGAATTGAGAAGATTCTTGCCCAATACCAAACTGTTTTGAACACAGAATGAAACACGATAGACTACAGAAACTAAGGGAATCCTAATGCCCTGCTCAGATAGCAATCCCATTAATAATGGCAATGAAATATTAACAAATTTTGCCTGTAAAATGACACAAGATGTTGGAATATTGTCATTAAAAAGGTGGGGGGCAGACATCTAACACAAAAGTAAAAATCACATCTTACTGAACTTGAATTAGTTTGAGTGACTAAAACTCCTTTAAATCCTTTTTTATATATTCAGTTCTTGTTTAAAATGATTAACACGCAATTTTAGAAACCACTTAGATATAAAATTTGAACTTAAGTCATGCTAACAAACATTTCTACTGCTTCATTTTTAAATTGTAATTCAAGATTATAACCTGTTTTATGGTATTTAATATGAAGAAGGATGATATTTCAATGCAAGATAAAACAATCAATGTCAACTTGTTATAACACAAATTTCAATTTACAATTTTACCAGATTTTATTACCTGAAAAGAAACACAATAATTTATTTAACGGTTTTACTTGATATCACTTAGGTACAGGAGTCAACTACTCTACTGACAACACAAAGATCTGTGCATTTTCAAGTTATTTTATACTTTTGCTAGGGGAAAAACAACAAACAACTCTAGAAAAAGAACGATTTCAGACTATTGCTGTAAATAAAACAACAGAATCAGAAGCTCCACTTCATGTCTAGCTCTGGTTGCCCTTCTCAGCCTGCACCATGCCACTGGAACGCTAACCCCCTGAGGCTAACTACTCCCCACAGTGGAAGGTGCAAATTATAGTGGAACTTGTTCATTGTTTAGAGTAGAAACAGTTGTGAGTATTGAACAAGTGTGAAAATTGCTTAAGGAAGTACAAGTAACCCAGTTCTCAGTTCCCCACCCTCTCACTTTCTCCATAAAACCCCCAGTATTTTTCCAGTAAAATACATGTCCTAAGCGCAAATATTCTTCCTGCACTTCTTAAAGCAGATGTGACAGGTGAGTGTTCAGACACCCCAGTCAACTTTACAGGTTCCAAAACTGTGGTTAAACTGTATGTTTAAGCAAATTTCTTGAGCTGAAAGCACTGCATGAACAAAGACAGTCCCTGGCAAACAGACAAAACGTTAAATAAAATTCAGGAAAAGAAAGAGCAGAAACAGCGGTTCTGCTTGGCACTAACTCATTTTATTCCTGAACCAAAATAACGTATCAAATCCAGCTAGCTGTCATCTTGATGCTACATCAGATTATCTCTGAATTTATTCTTTGCTTTGTAAACTACAACAGTACTTGCAAGGATTACCAAAATAATTAAAAAATCCAGAGCTGCTTAGAGTCCTCATTGCACTGCTGATATTCTAACAAATTATCACTATTCTTTCTTAAAATACTACAAGAGATTGTCTTCAGAATAGGTCACAACAATTCACATCAGAAAATGAAAATCTTTGTAATTGAAGGAAGTATACTACAATTACAAGGAAAGAGCTTATGCAAGTGTCAATCTAATTAAATGATACTACCATTTCAAGCAGCACTGCATCAGTCTATTAATGTGAAACAACAGATTTTATAACCTCTGTTAAATAAAAATAAGGGTTCTTACAGTGGCTGACATCAACTATTTTAGAAGACTAAAATATTTTAAATGGCAGGTAAGTACATGATATGATACCATTACTGTGAATGAGGTAGACAGTACACTTAAGCTTTACTTAATACCCTTGAGAACAGAGAAAACCTGATTTCCTTTGCTGTCTGATTGCTCCCTCTGCTCTCCACGCCAAAACACAACTTAATCACAGTACAATTTCATGGTCACGTAACATCCACATCCAGTAGGAAACATACAAAAATTCAAGGAACATTATCAGCAGAAAAAATTATTATAATAAAGGTATCTAAGAATTCTCATGCTAGATAAATAATTTGTTAAAGACAGATGAACCAAAACACTGACTGATACATTCTTTTAAATGGGAAAAAGTAACACATGCAAAACTAAAGATTAGCTAGGAAAGGGAGATGAAGCCAAGCCTGAAAACATAGGCTGCTTCCTTGTTTTGCTCTCCCCCTCTCCAAAACACACACCCAAAAGCACAAAGCAGAGGATCCAAAAGCTGGAAAAGCTTATCATCTCAGCATCACCATTCAAGGAAGAGTAAGAGAAGATGCAAGGTGCTGGAACAGGGCAAGAAGACCGGAGAAAAGGACTACAGCTTCCAGAGTCTTTCTCTGCATTATCTGGGATGTAAACACAGACTTACTGTGGAAAATAGCTGAGGTAATTCTATGGTACTGAAAGGATGATGTGTCCTAAACTGGAGTTAACTGGGGTACACTTAGTACTCTTAAATAAAGCGCGGCAGAAATAACAAAATAAATCCCTCCTGAACTCTCACTTTCCTACACAGCTCCATAAGAAGATCTCTTTACAGAGCTCTATCACAGAATTAATGGAAATATATGTGGCTTTTGCACACAGAAGATAGAGCTGATCAAAGAAATACATTATTTTGCAATTTTACAACAGCATGCATCAACTGTTTCACAAAGCAGGTAAAATGAGTCGTGTATGTTAGTTTCAACGTAATTTTCCATTTCATCTACACTTGTACAGGCCATCATCGTTCCAAAGAAATCTCTGAAAAGGTCTAAGGCCTTTGTTATACAAGTATACTGGTTTCGGCTAGGAAAGACTTAATTTTCTTCATAGTTGCTTGTATGGCACTGTATTTTAGATTTGTGATGAAAACAGTGTTGATAGCACAGAGATATTTTAGTTATTGCTGAGCAGCGTTCACACAGAGTCAAGGCCTCTTCTGCTCCTCACAACACCCCACCAGCGAGCAGGCTGGGGTGCACAATAGGCTGGGAGGGGACACAGCCGGGACAGCTGACCCCAACTGACCAAAGGGATATTCCATACCATACAGCATCATGCTCAGCAATAAAAACTGGGGTGGGGTGGGGGGGTTTTACCTGCCATTGCTTCAGGACTGGGTGGGCATCAGTCACGTCCTGGTGAGCTATTGCTTTTTTTGCATCGCTTGTGTTCCCTGGGTTTG
>VZSZ01008242.1:114417-139992 GCA_013398815.1 Ibidorhyncha struthersii
CCAAAGTTTTTGCACTTTTACCTTTCCCGTCTTTTCCCCAGTACCAACCACTGAGTGGCTGCATGGGGCTTAGCTGCTGGCTGGAGGTAAACCACCACAACAGGTACCCAGAATTCCATTCTCACCTCTCCAATTCACTATTTCAGCATGTCATTTGAACACTTTTCCTTACCCTCTTCAAACCGGCCATAGTTTCCAGGATGAAAAAAACACAAACTAGTTTCTAGTTTTCTTTTTCTCCCTTTAACACCTTATAACCAGCTAATCTCATTCTCAACTACAAAATTAACAAATCTCTCTGTAATGACAGCAGGTAACACCTAATCAGCAAGGTCAAAATGGGCCAAGCAGGTGCTGTGGACAATACTACCTTAACTGGTCTATAATGCTGATCAAACTCCAACTAATTCACTGTTTGCCCTGCTAATCCAATTCAAAGGATGATATAAACCTTAACTACACTGACGGGTGTCTCTAATTCCCATTTGAAATTTGTTTATGACTGGATTATTCCCTTGGTTCCTACGCCAACATCCCCCTACATCTGAAACAGACTCTCTCCTCTAGGTTATCTTTAGGTAGTATTTCCTTCTGCTTACCTAAATATGCTGTGATAACATATAGAGTATAAATATTCTACGATTATACTTTCACAGAAGTCAAGAATAACATTCCCATCAAGTAAGGGATAACTACATGGTTACCTTCAGGAATGGTATGCAGAGCTAAGTTCTATGGTATCAGCTCAACATCAAGTTGTACATTAGACTACAGGGAGAATTATTCTTATGGAACTTGCTATCAGGATAAAGGCAAACAATTTACCATAAAATGGAAAAATACTTTACAATTTCATTATAAAGTATGATGCTAGAAAAAACCCACACTTAAAAGCATTTAATACATATCTCACATTATATTTTTCCATTCTTGCATCAGAATTGTATTAAAAACGAGAGCATGTGACATTCCTGCAATACTGTACTCCAAATAACCGACCTTGCCTGCCAGAGAAGTGCATGCATAAGTCTCAATTCTACAAGGATCTGCACATCTCAAGACTAATATTCAGTGTAAACATCAGAAATAAAGGTTATTTACCTAACTGCAAGTAAATCGATTGGAACACAAAATATCCTGCATCTTCAGTGTAAAAAAAAAAAACAACTCATAAAAATTATATCTAAAATGTATGTACCTGTTCCTCTTCTCACTGGGGGAGGGGCAGAAGAAGCTACTCTTCCATTTAGCACTGAAAAAAAAAATTGATTTTCCAACTTTCCTTAATGCCAAAAATGTACACAGGTGACTAAAAATCATAACCATATTACAACACCAGCCCCCTCAAAGGGTATTAAATATATAATGAATTCAAGATAGTAAGCAGTGGCATTTTAAAGAATTGTAACCATCCGGTGCAATCAGAAGATAGAACCAGCCAAAGCAGCGCAGGCTGCAACACTCCAAGGAAACAAGTCAATGTTTGGAGCTCACATTACTTATACCTTAGAAGTCTACTGCGAGAAGGAAGCCATTTGACTACAACTCTTTCAAGTCAAAACGTGGATGAGATCCAAGGAACATGCAGTGAAGAGGAATTTAAATTATATTGATATCTATTTAAAAAAAAAAGTGAAATCCTATTAGAATATTAAAGGCTTTGCTTGAATTGACTTGGCTTGCTTCCTTCCATGAAAGTATTCTAGTGACTATCTCCAGTATCACACAAAACATTGTGACAACCAAGGGATTAAAAAATCTCAAGTTTTTTATCATTAACTATACTGAAACTGTCCTTCTCCATATCAAGGTATACGGAAACTCTCTTAAGACCTAGCAGTCTAAAGATACTTGTCAGCTTAAAATGCTAAGATAAAGTTAGCTGGACTATAAGTAATATAAAACTATAAATTTAACATTTATTGGAAGACAACTTTAATTAACTATATTCCCAACTATGTAATACGATTATTAACATATATGGTGACAGTTTAATTAAAAAAAAATTACCAAGTTTGAACTCACAATAGTAAAGCCATATAAATGTGATGGGAATAAAAAATGTCCCAAAACCAATCTCTCCCTCAAAGAGATAAAATTACAGGCAGATCATGCCAAGTAAGTTTTCCCCCAAAAGGTGTTATTAGAATATATTTCTAAATAAATATTGCAAAAATATGTTTCTTTTCTTGATATTTGCTTTCGTTTAGCTTCAAGCAGTGTTAAAAAGTCTCTTGCCTATTCAGCTAAAATACGGGAAGTATTAACACCCAAAAGTCAGTAACAGACTTCAGAAAAAAAAATAAAATAATTAGGTCTAAGGAGTCCAAACAATAGAACTAGAGAAACAACCATTTCAACTCAAGGTCCACTGTATTCAGACAACAATGATCCAGACATCTCTGTGGGCAATTTCTGCCAAGTTCATATGTCTAAGAAAAAACAGCAAGTTTATGTAAAAAATACATGCTGCAAATTTGGCACTTGCTCTTACCTAAACATTGTTCATAATATCTAAACCCCTTACAGGTCTTCCGCAAAGCTGAGGATTCGCTAAGAGACAGTGTGAAGCACGCACACTACATCGAAATTTTCTCCAGGCTTCCAGCTGACCACTCTTCTTGCTCTGACAGATCCTCTGCCTCACTCACTGCTCAACTCTGAACTACTACAGTTTCAGTATGTTTTCCTGTGCTGAAGATGTATGGAGAAGAGTAACTAGGAAACTTCGGTTATGGTATTTTCCCCCCCCATTTCTTTTTTAACTGTAGCAGTGTCATTAAGTTTCACTAACTTTTTATACATCTATCGTCAATGTGAATCTGTATCAGTGTATGCAAATAGCAAACAGACTAAAAATGAAAGCTTTATAAAAAGCCTCACTGGGATCTCAAATTACCATAGAATTATTAAACAGTGTAGTGCAATTTTGTTATTCCCCTAGATTAACAAATCAGGTTAACTTGCCTAAAACTGGTAATAGTGTATGCAAGTCGATTATAGGAAGATAGTACTGAAATGATCAGTATTTTAGGTAGCCTGCAGAAGAAACCACTCACTATGAAAGCTGAAATTGTTCCTTACATGGAATTCCCAAGATGCGTATCATAGCACTGTGTCTTCCTGTAAATCCTGTAGACAGCTTTCTCCATCATACCTTCTAGGTTGCACAGACATCTCTCCTCCCTTCCCTCAAATCCTCCTAACACAGTGACTATAAGATGGACAAAAAATCCTATCTGTGGGAGTCCAAGAAGAGGCTAATAGCAGCACTGGGCCTTTAGGGGTGCAGTTTTTGTTCTTTGTTTTAATCCAGCAGGCTAACCTAAAGAGAAAAAAGACTGAAAGAAATACAAATGCAAGTCCAAGCACATAGAGCATCAAAGCATGAATTTCACCTGTGTACATTTTCCCCATTGTAGAATACCATGAGTATTTCTTTCCCCTCAAAATTCCTGAGCCCAGACTTTAGCATAGACCCTCAGTTACAGTTTATTTGTGCATCTGTTCTTATGACTGCTGCTATTTGCTGGGGTCAATTAACCTTTCATTCTACTTAGTTTCCTCTATCTGCAAGATTACAGCTCACACAGCTATGGCATACAGACGGAAAAGAGCAAAGCTCTGTGCAAATTTGAGACACTGCTGTGGTCTTCACGAAACATTTATGTAATAGCAAATAATTCTTTTACAGACAAAGAAAACAACTTTAAAAGTATATTGAACACTTCCACTTGCTTTCCATTCCAATGTATTATACTGCCACAACTTCATGTTTACAGGTACTGAAGGAATAAGTAAGGAAGCACAGACTAATCGCACTATTTAAGAAGCGGCGTTCCAAACAGCCGTCGTATTTTGTCTGACAACTCTTGATGAAACTCCATGTAGGTCCTCCTTGTGGTGCTCTACAAAACCCTGAAACCCTCTAATCAACTGAAATACTGTCATATCTCATCAGCTTAAAAAACGTGGAGCAGCAACCTTTAAAGCATATAGAGAATATTTATGTGTACGTACACACAAAGTAAAAACCCCAAAGCAATGAATATGAACTTTGCACAGATGAGGTGCTTCAACTTTAGAAGACACTAACCCTCCGAAGAGAGTGCCAGTATAACAAAGGAACATTGAATGTTGTTACTTCCCATGCTATATTTTCTGATACATTAAAGGTTTGCAGCAAATCCTATTGAAGTATTTCTCTATCTGCAATTCAAAAGTCAGTAACTATATGTCTGATGGTCCTTATTGGGCTTTTTATCTGTGAAGCAATATTCTCACTTATTCTTAACTTTCTTTTTAGACAGTCATTCATAGAGAGCTACAGATTCTCCCCACCCCTGCTCATGATATAATATCATTTGGGAATATGCAACTCTGGTGTAAATTCAGAAACATGAATGCACCACCTGTTTCCAGCTCAGCCAACCTTACTACCCGCTCCTTCAGCTCATTAGGCATGACATTTTCAAACAGAATCACTGGCAAATCTACACAAAAGAAGAAAGTACTCTAGTGGCCTCATTCTGCTTAAAATTAATTCAGAATTAGTCAATCCAATGGGGTTTTATGATTAGATTTTCTGTAATAATCTTTCTACTTGCTAAACCAAGTCGAGACTACTGTCAAGTTGCTTCACTTACTTGGGATGAAGAGGGGTGATACACATATAGGTCACACATTGCCAAGGACAACTGAATTGCAGTCATTATTAGTAGCATTTATATTCATATAGGTGTGACATATAGGTCACACATTGCCAAGGATAACTGAATTGCAGTCATTATTAGTAGCATTTATATTCTAACTTGTGGCTGAAAAGCTCATTTTCTGCAGCAGTAAATCCCTCTGCTTCCCATCAGTATTATATGGGTCTCCATCCTTTATTAAATCTACAGCAAACTCCCAGCAGTATCCAAACTCGTGTCTTCACCCCTTAAAGAAAATTCTTATACTTAGATCAAAATCAAAGAATGGAAATAGACTTTTTATTTACATCTTTAAACAGTTACAAGAGGATAGCCATGTACATTTATTTTAATCAAGCAGGGCATACCTTTCAAATACCTCCTTCTACTACCCCTGCATATTGGTTTCACGCTCAGAACTAGTGGAACAAGTTGCTGAAAAGGTGCCTTAATATACAAGCAATTTGGTTGCTTACCAAATACAGTGACCTAATCAGATTACAGAAAGGATCTTGCTTAGAGGTAGTTTTCCAATATGCTTTAATCCAGTCCAACTGAGGGTGACCATCAAAAAAGGTGGTTCCTCCTATTCCACGTGTGTCTTCGTGCTTACTTGCACACTTCTTACATAATCACTACCAAGGCACAAAGTTTCAATAGCTTATTAATTTACTTTTCATCACATCAGTGAGCCATTTCAACTCACTGTAGGGCTGCACAATCACGAGTTGCCACACCTCATGTGTACCATATGTTTCAGGAAGGAAGAGCTGGAATAGAAATGCCCATTGCAGTAGATGCTTACAGGTGCACTGGCATAAATATACTGCAAAACCATGTGAAGTTTACCCACCATGTTTCATTGGCATTAGTATTTTTTGTAATGAATTTTGCAAAGACGGTAACGTTTCTTTATCAGGTAAGGGGGGGAAGCCTGCAGCTGTACACTCCTCTTCATATTCACTATGTGTATAGTGTTTTCTAACCCTTCTTGCTCAAGTCCTATGTTAAAATTTGTGAGTTGTGTAAATCCTGATTCTAGAGGCCTCAAGCCCAGCACATAAACACAGCAACAGCTATCCAAATAAAGAGGCAGGTAGCGCAACATTTTGAATGACATCATAAACCAGCTTCACTCAGATATTTTTATTGCTTTTTTGTATTTTGCTGCTTAAAGAAAGTAAGCAGTGTATATGTATCTTATGCAGACAGAATTGACTACTACTCAGAACAAAGAAAGACTCCCCAGCAAGAAAAACTTAGAATGTTGTTCAATGTGTTAAACAGCACAAATCTTTTTGATAATCTATATTATGCCAGTCCAACTGTCCACACACGCCTGCTATAAAATTGCAGAAGGCCCTTACCAGTTGAAAAGTAACACTGAATGAAGAAAGTAAAAGTTGAAGCTTTTAACTTGAAGTTTAAAAAGTGTTTTTTAAAAATATGGATCAGTTCCTTCATCTGGTTTTACCATGTGGCTAAGGGTGGGATGGGGAAGAAAAAAGTCTCAGCCAGGATTACCACTACTGCTGGTGAAATATGGGGTGTGAATTATAACAGAACGGAATCACAGAAAGAACAGAAAATTAAATTCAACATGGAAACATGAAAACATGTATCAAGGGAGGTTATTTATGTCTTTACTAAAGAATATGAGAGGACAACACACATCAGAGAAATGACCAAATTAAGACAGACCCCCTAGAAGAGTCTGATCAAAGGATATACTACAATTATTCAGATCAGAATAAGTAATTTACAGAAAAAGCAGTTTTACCTACAAAGTACAATGGTATACAGTATACAGATCAGTACACAAAAAGGTTGTTACCAACTTTCTCATGAAAATACCAACATGCTACACTAAGAGAAGCATCACAAGTCTTTGGAGGCAAAAAAAAAAATCCCAGCTGTTCCTCCGCAGTAATTGATTTTTCAAATATTCTTGCCAAGCATCATAACTGCCATCTAAGTAACCCTAACACGGTAAAAGAAACTAATTACCAATTACAAATTCCATAAAATAGGATTATCAGCATAATTCTTTATAGAAGTGAGACTTTATATTTACATCCCCTCTGTCATTGTAAACCAACATTACAAAGCACTCTATGCATTTGAAGTTCCTGGAAGTACCTGTAACTCTACTAGAAAGACTTGGGAATCTACCAATTGAATTAGGTTTCAAATTTAAGATGTGGGAAGGCGGTAAGCCTTGAGGGATAATAGAATTTAATGGTTTGAAATAGTTTGTAACCTCTCTGGTTTCCCTAGAATAGTTCATGCAACATAACCAGACTTCCCCACACACACATTGTTTACCTGATCCAACCGATGGGACACATTAGTTTTGCAGCATATCAATCAAAGAGAAAGGGTGAAAAATCAGGACAGAAATTCTCAATAGGATGTACTGAGGAGATACTCAATACAGCCAGCCCTCCTCTCTATCAATTTTCTCAAATATTCACTAGGTCTTTCGAGTGAGTATTTGCTTCAGTCAGCAGAACTGTAGCTTGTACTGCATGTAAGAGCAAGACTGCAGACACTCGCTGACCATGGTGGATTTATGCTTTCCTCAAAACAACAAGGAAACCAGTAGCTCTGTTGTTTAAGACTGTGAAACATGTCTGCCTAGTTCTAGAGATGATGAATCATCAATAATCTTAATTTGCCACAGCAGCTCGATATGTTGCCCTCTGAAATTTACAGCGTTCAAAAGCAGCCTCAGTTCTTCTGTTGCAAGCTTTAAGAAATTAACTGCGATCTAGGTCTTTATATTTTTCCCTTTGAGCACTGAATATAATATAGCTATTTCAGAGTCATAGGAGAAAATAGAAATTTTAAGACTATACATCTCTCAATTTTTTTAATTTTTATATATATATGTATGTACACACCCCCATCTCCATATATAATGTGATTTTTACTCCCTAGACCTAATCTGTAACTTGAAGAGGAAGTTTTAACTCAGCAGGACATAGGAAACACCACAAGCATTTAACTAATAGTTTGAAGCAGAAGATAGGTCATGACTGAAACTGCAATCAGAATACTAATAGATTTCCAGCCTCTACCACTGTTCGAGACATCCTGATAAACTCTTTATGAAAAGTACTCGTATCTACTGAAGCACAATATAGATTGCTCCTTTTTATTTTAAGTTAAAATTGAAACTCATGAATACAGCCAAATAAAGTAACTGATTATGTACGATATTTCTGGTGAAAACTATCAGATATGAAAGAAGTGTAGCATCATGTCTTACAAAGAAAGGAAGCTTGTGGTAATCCACATTGTGCCTCCTCAGGTCAAGCTGGGCTTCCTCCCCACGCCCCTCAACAGAATAGGTTAGTTTCCTTAATTTTTGAGATCAGAAACACAAGCACATCCTTCATACTCTGCTTGGAAAAATGTAAATTTCTGCCAAAATACAAAGATGACAGAAGCAGAAACAAATTTTGCAGACGCAAAATTACATTTGAAATAGGGAAAGCATTTTCAATCAAATCATTTCCATCTGTCTGAAAAGCATATCTGAAATTAAATATATCCAGAACAAAATCTTGTGATTTGTAACTCATCTGAAAGGACACAATGAGCTTCTCTCTGACGATCATCTTTAAGTCTGACCTTTAAGTTCAAAGCAGGCAAACATGAGCAGCGCGGCTCAAAAAAAACAAAGACCTGATAGTAAGAAACTATCTCACTCCTCTGCAATGTCATTGCTGAATTCTTTCACCATATCCACCCCTGTAAGAGAGAAATTTCTACAGTTTGATGTGCCACTGCCTATTTATTACCTTTGGTAATATCTAAACAACGAACAGGCCACCCAGAGAAGTGGTAGAGTCTGCCTCACTGGAAGTACTCACACTATTGCTTGACAGGGTTCTCAACCTAATCTAAGGCCCCGATTTCAGCAGATGATCTCCACAGGTCCTGTTCAATCTAAACTTCTCTATGACTTGACTCTATACATTTCCAAAAGGCTTCTGTTACACACAAACATCTCTTCTATATTCACTTGCAGTCAAACAATGTGATAAATAAAAGGCTTAACAGGAACAAGTCTCTCTGAGTAACTCTTAAAATTTAATTAACATTTTTAATTGTTTGCTTTGACAACTGAAAAGGCATCCCAAACATTCAACAGAACCTACATCTAGAAGCACAAAATGCCGTATTCAAGGTAGGATTTGGTTTGATATACAAGATGTTTCAACCTGCATGTTTTCACGCGTGCTATCTGCCTGACCTCTCCTAAGTGCAAGCTGTGAACGTGATCAGCAGCTGAGGAGGCTGTGCAGCAGACCAGCCCGCAGGTGTGCTTCAGGGCTTGCCCAGGCATTCTCCAAAGCCAGCAGAGAGCTCATCAATATCATCAGCAGAATACAAGGGATCTGATATATATGAAGGCCCCTAACCTTAGGCATCTTACTCTTTAACCGAGTCCCGTTTCAAGAGTTTAGGCTCCCACGACAAAATGAACAACGTAGCAACAGAAGGACAAGAAACACGAATTTAAGTCACAAAGCCAGTTTCTCAATTTTTCCTCAGCACCAATACTCTCATATTTTAACAACATTATTACAGTTGTAAACATAAAGCCCTGTATTTACATAAATTATGACAGAACCGCAAAGAAAAAAAAGACTATTTTTTCACTCATATACTCGGGTTATTTTTGAATCAATTTTTTAAGGTCTAACCAAATATAAATTGGAAAATCAAGTTGCAGCACATTTTGCAGCAGTTGAGCTCTCCTTGTGTTACACAGGCATTCTGTTCTTCCTACTTCAGATACAACACAACTTTTTACACCTACATGCAAATTTTAATTCCAGAGTTAGCGTATCTTCAATTTACGATGCCATTCCCAGGAAACAAGTATTTTCATCATCATTCCACGTCATAAGACATTTTGCATGCAGTAGCTCTAGTCCATTTAGTTAAGAAAACAAATTTATTTTTCCTTTGTGGTTAAACATGCATTTTAATATATAAAACAATAATAATTAAAAAAGATAATTTAGTATAAACATTTTTGAACCTTTGCACTACCCAGCTCAAAAGCTAGTTCATCACAGACTGCAGACATAATGGAATTAAATGAAAATAAATTTCAAACAAGAGGAATGAAGGCAACTAATCAAGCTTGACATACAATGAATGCCTCATGAAATCCACTGTCCAAAGATGCAAAAACGGAGCATCCCCATCTCAGGTTTAAGTAGAGTTCATATAAACTTCGATAACTGGGGAAACTTTGAGAAACCCAGAAATCAAACCTAAAAACACCAGATTGTATTGGACAAAGAGATACGAGAAGGGCAAATTTTTCTTAAATCCTTGATATCTAGCCTGCATTTTGCTTCCATGAGTGGCCAACAGCATACGCTTAAGTAAATGCAGATCACAAAAGCAGGGCAAGAATGCTGCAGTAGTCCCCTCCTACCAGCACCTAGCCATCTGTGGCTTACACTCTTCCTGCACAAAGACTGTTCCTGCAGCTTTGACAACTCTTGCTAGATTTTCATTTAATCACTTTTTAAACCATTTAAACTTTTGAGATCAGTGTAATTACAAGCTGCAGGAAAGAGTATTTTTTTGCATTACTTTAAATAAGCTGAGTACTTTACAGGACCTCCAGTCTGCACGACAAGAAATTACAATCAATTATTCTCTCTTCATGTCTATGCCACTTAGAATCTTATAAACTTCCTTTACATCCATCTCCTCATATTTGCCCCTCCAGGGAACAAGAAGCACAGTCTGCTTTATCTCTTCTGGAAGACATTCTATACTTTCAGTCACCACTGTTGACTCCTAATGCATCATTTCAAAGTCCACCGTCTCTTTGGGAGGCACCAGAGAGCAGTACATATGGCATGCATGGCATCTTTATAAAGTGGTGTAACAGCTTCATTTTTTTTTCCTCCACTGTTTTCATATTTGTCTTTTTGACAAAGGAATCAATAATTTGATGGAATCATTCACAGTAACTCCAATTCTTTCCCTCCCAATGATAGAAGTCTTACTTACTGCCCATGTTTGTGCATGCACAATTTAGACTGGTTTCCTCCTCCACTTCCCTTCTTCCGCTCACGTGGATTAGTTTGCACTTATCAACAGTCAACTTCTGCCATTTTATGAAGAAGTGGGTCAGTATAACACAACTCTCAAATATTTTCTTTTGTCAACCTTTGTCACCTCACAATTCACTCCAAAACAAACACCTCTTCAGAACTGAAACACCTCTCCATCACATGCTCTATTAAACAGTTCAGCAATTTCGGATCAGAGAACCTTTAAAAACTCCTAACCATAATGAGTTAATATGAACTTTGGTTTAAACTTCAAATTGGGAAATTTTTTTCTGACTTATTCCTTTTACTTCCACTATGGGAAAACTTCCTCAGCTTCCATACACAATAATTAGGCAAATAATGGATTTTGGTCTCCTTCAGTGTCATTACGTTCCCTGAATGCTTGTATGATACCATTACCATCTATAAGCCATACAGATATGAGTGTGTTTTCTTCTTTGCTATTTGTTCACAGCAACTTTATCACAGGCTTTTCATAAGCTTTTATCGATAGCTGGTATACACCTACTGCAACTGTTAACAAAACACGTGACAAAGAATCACCATTTTAGCTCTAATTTTCCTCCCTTCCAAGTGTCCTCAATCCTGTATTACTCTTTTTGAAATAAAAAATACATGCTTTAATAAGTCTTTTTCATGACTACTATGAAGCTGAATTTGAGCATATTTTACCATACATTTGAGCGTGTAATGATGAGAATGCTCCCTATTACAGACCAGCTCTTCAGCTGTTACACCTTAAACCAACTCCTGGGCAGTGCTCAAGAAGAACTCAAGAGCTGCTCAATACATCTTAATTGAATATTACCCGTCAACACAGTTGATTTATTTACCTAACATGACTAAGCTTTCTCTAAAGTACAGCAAATTAAACATTCATACCTACATAATTAATGCTACAGAATTAAGACTTTTCCACAGATTACCCCTCCTCATTCCTGGCCTGTTAAGACAGCACCCTCATTTTAAAACCATGGATATTTCAGCTGACCATTTTTATGGTCATTTTTATATTTTTCATATATATATAAATATTTATATTCCAGCATTCATCTATAAGCAAGCATACATTTGGTTTTGACATAGATACCCACTGATGAAACTATTAAGTCTTGAGACTTCTGTTTTCTACTCCCTTCTACTTATTCATTTGCTTGGTTGATGACAACTGAAGACTGAAATAAATGTTTTACCAACGTTTTGTATTTTTTCTGGCAAGGACAAGACTGCTGCTGCAGAACAAGACTATCATTATGTTTCTCAGTCTTGTTTCTGGATCATTTGGCATTATGAACAAAAGCTATGCGTCCACTTTTCACACAGCCCACCTCTTCCGTAATACTTTGTCATGTAATGTGACCCTTGAAGAATTCTATTTTTTCTTAAAATATTTTCTTCAGGAGTAAGCACATATGCATAGCAATGATAATGCATCCTTACTCCATACTTTTAAAAGTATAACCAGCTACTACAAACTACTATTACATACACTGAAGTCACTCAAGTTTCAGTTTCCTCAAGGTAAGAAAAGCAACTGCACCTCTGCTGTCCCCTCCACGAACACAAGCGTACAATATATTAAATAGGTGTGACACACATACAGAACAGGCTCATGGAATAAAATAAATCTGATATATAATGATGATTATTCTAAGCCAGGTGTGTAAGCATATATATCTCAAAGTAGGTGTTTATTTTGACTGCTATAATTATTTTTTTAAAATAAAATCCAGAGTTAAAACTGATCGTACTATGTATGTAGTAACCCTTCCCACATCCTGCAAAAAGGAAACCTTCATGCTTTCTGATCATCATCCTGACAACAGGGGCAATCATTTGCTATAAAATTTTCAATGTCTACGAGAAGGTTTCATAACTTTGCTTTCTGTTAAGCAATCAGTACTCTGAATTGTCAAAGACTAGATACAACTGAGGACAATAAGCTCTTGTGCAGTGTAAAGTTCTAAGAACAGCTAGAATCAAATTAAAAGATCCCTTTGTAATATGGCAAAATCTACATTTTATTTTTAAACTCCATCTTTGCTGTAGATACCTGACTGCAATTATTTTTTGTCCTTTTGGAAACAGGTAGCTTAAAAGGTAATTTAAAGTTGAGTAATTTCCAACTTCTGTTTCAGAGATCCTTGTAAGTTCATGATACCTTGTGAAATGGCCAAAACGCCCCCACATATTCCAATTAAGTAGCCTGATTACTACAGTAACTTCAAAAGCAATCTGCAAGTAAGGATGAAAAAACAAGAAGCAAAGCACATAACATTGCAAGTCTCTTACCCATTTCAAGCACTAAAACTTTAAAGGTCACATGTAAGCCTATACATGAATTACACTACTTGTAACCTTCTAATTAAAAAAAGCATTATGCCACTTCCCTCCTGCCACAGCTCTGAATCATAAGAAAATAATCAACTTTTCCAGATACAAGAAGATAGCCAGGAGGCTACAATTTAATGATTGTCTATAAAATTCATCAAGCTACATTTGACAGAGAAAAAAAAAAGTATGAACTTGAGTTTATTTTTATGTCTCTAAGTATGCGCCCCCGAAAGGTTACAATGATATCAACTTTGTAATTTTCACTCAGACAAAAATCTGTACTTGTAATAGAAAGCTCAAACTTTAAATCAGAAGTCCTGATGTGAGATCTTTCAAATGCAGTGATCACACTGCTATTAAAGTCCTGATTTTGTCATTAGATTCTGATGTAGGAAGCAGCTCAGACTAAGATGTTCGAATGAACACAAGAAGTAAGAATATGAGTATTTAATATATAAGATATATTATATCTACGAGGAAAGGCTGAGGCACTTGGGTCTTTTTAGTCTAGAGAAAAGAAGACTGAGGGGGGATCTTATCAATACTTATAAATACTTAAAGCCAGAGTACCAGGGGGATGGGAACAGTCTTTTTTCAGTGGTGCCCATTGATAGGACAAGAGGTAACAGGCACAAACTCGAGCATAGGAAGTTCCATCTAAACATGAGGAAGGACTTCTTTACTTTGAAGGTAGCAGAGCACTGGCACAGGCTGCCCAGAGAGGTTGTGGAGTCTCCCACACGGGAGACATTCAAAACCCACCTGGATGCCATCCTGTGCAACCTGCTGTAGGTGACCCTGCTCTGGTAGGGGGGTTGGACTAGATGATCTCGAGAGGTCCCTTCCAACCCTGACTATTCTGTGATTACAGTACTCTGAAAGGTCCAGCATGTCCGCCTTCAGTACAGCACATATGCATTAGATTATTAATACAATGAAACCCTCATTTTCCATCTCCTATCTTTTATTCACATCCAAAAGGAGTATTTTTGAAAGTTCAGACTGCCTAAATTAAGACTACTACTCATATTTCCACTACTCTCTCTTTTCTCAGATGCTGATCAGAAGACAAGTGGACTACTTTAAAGAGGTCACCACTACACAATATTGTTAACTCCACCCATGTTGCACACTGTTACAAGGAAGTGCTTCTTTTACCATTGCTTACCAAAGCTGTGGAGAGCAACACAATTAAGGTATTCAGTTCCGTATTTACTGGATCCATGAGTTCATAATAAACTGTTAAGAAAAAGTGTACTTGCATTGACTACACAAATGTGTTTTTTATATATATGCAATTTTTATTTAACAGTTATTACTTACACTTTCTACTGCACTGAGATTGCGCCCCTCCTAATCGTTCCTTAAGAGCATTTTCAGACACGTGATTAAATAAATGCTGTTATAAACTACAACAGCCAGTCAAAGAACTTTCAAAATCACCTTCTCTGTTATAAAAGGATACTTGGTCTAACTATTTGGTGTTATCAAAATAATGGAAGTTTCTTCATATTTCAGAAGCCAGCATCTAACTCTGTGGCTATTTCTAGCCAATGTATTTGTGATCAAATACATGCATCTTCCACCACAAGCTAGTGCTCATCAGGCATCTGTTAGACTACACGTAATCTGTGCTATTCAAGGCTTTTTAAATTATTATTAATTTTATTTAAGTCATTGGCATTTTGGCCATTTCTACCTTTATGGAGGTAGAAATCTTTTATGTAAGTTAGAGGTATAAATCATTAGTGCATGTACCGCCACACGTACAAGCTGTATATGAAAATAAACTTCTAAAGTTACACATATCCTTTAAGTTTTATAGATATTGGCAATAAATAATAGAAGAGTAGAATCTCTAACTTTGTTTTAGAAGGTCCTCAAAATTACACTTTGTTGTTCTTTAAAGAAGAAATTTAAAACCCTTCCTTTCCTTGTGAGGGTATTTCATTCTAAGCCAGCGCTCCTTCTGGTCCAGTCTGAGAGAGCAGCTTTGGGCTGGGGGCTATGGGCAGTTTTTGGTTTGGAGGGGGAAGTGGGGGATGTTATTAAAAGTGAACTCATACACAGAAGCATAAAAGAAACAATTACCCAAACGGCAGAGATAAGAAACATCTTAGAGCCATGCCACCTGCCTCACGTTCATTATTGAAAGGCCTGGAGAGCAACCAAGCAGTCAAGACAGCAGCTTCTGCTTTCATGTGAAAAGGATGCAATCATGGAAAGAACGGCCCAAGTGCTGTTTTTCCTTCAATGTAAAAGACAGCGTTAATAATTTGAACGCAGAATTTTGTTTCAAGCTTCGCAATACAACATAAGGGATGGACATAAAACTTCGCTCCTCTCTCTTCCTATCTGCACCTAAGACACAAACCTAAGGCTCCTTCAAACATCGCTAATCATCAGAGTCTATTGTCCTCACAGTGTTAGAGACAATTTTAAAGAAAACTTATTTCTTTTTACAGCAAAATTTCTAAGCATTCAAGATCTATTTATATGCGTAATTATGCACACATAATCACAGAAAATAAAGTGTCATGTCTTAAATCACAAGTAGAAAACATCCAAGTCTTTCATTTCACTGCAGGTGAAGAAAATTTTAATCACACTTCTCAGGCACTTAGGCAGCCGTTATCCAGCTTTCAAACTTTCATGCAAATGCTGCTATCCTATTCTAGCAATTTTACTTACAGCAGTTATAAAGGCCTGTTTCCATTTCAGGATAACGGAAACAGAGGTTAATTTATTCCTATCCGCTTTCCCATACACCACACAAGATCCAGCATGGCATTCTCACAGATGTCACAGTCCATTAGCCAAATGAAGCCAGCCGAGTTAAGGCTCCACATTTGCCAGGTTTCTGAGTGGCAGAAAAAAACCCCTGTGATTTTATGCCAGCTACTGCACTCTCAGTCCCTGCAATAGTACCACTCAGACCTTTATACACACTGTTATAACCTGCCAAGTTGCTTGCCAGGCATGCACAGGTGTGTTAAGTTTTACACACAGCAGAACGATGCCTTTGCAAAAAAGAACATCTTTTGAAAGGGCATTCCCATTAGTTTATGCTTATTACCTGCATTAAAAGTACACTGGTTTGTGCAAGTATATCTGTGTTAATTTGTAGCACAGTTTTAAAATTAAAATGTGATGGGAAGCTACCACAGAAATCAAATCAGTGCTGCACTATTTATATTTCATTTACAGATTTAAAACTTTGTAAGTGTGCCTCATACCATTCGACTGGACAACTGAGCCCTGTAGCATAAAATGCTATTTAACATCTTCAGTAAACCCTAACATTTTTATCTCAATTTAAAAGTCTAAAAATATCTTCTCCCCAGTTTCTTTCAAACTGCAAAGCTGCATGTTGCAATGTTGAAGTACTTTGGTCATTCAAACATTCCTGACAACTAACTGTAGTGCAAATTGACACTCAGAGTCCCACATTTACAACAAGTAAAAACACAAAGCAGTAAAACACCCCTGTATCCCGCGCTAAAATCTTGACATGAAATATTTACATACCTAATTACACTTTTATTTCTAAATGAAGGAATAACATTACAAAACCTGTTAAGATTATTAGAACAGCAAGCAGAGTGAGTGCAGAATTTGTATAATTAATGGATCATCTTTTTTAAACCTATCTCCCTCTGTGTTTAACAGTAGACACAAAAGAGGGCTTGAATAAACTCATTTATCTCAAGGGTGGGTATTTTCAGTTATCTTAAAAATATCTTTTTTTTTTTCTGACACAAGGAATACATTAAATGAAAAAAAGATTAAAGAGCACCGGACAGCAGACATTATCCATTTGAACAAAAGCAAGTATTAAATAGCATAACATCAATAACCATGTAATCTCATACCACATTAGCATACATAGAGTACCAGAAATGGGTTGGGGTGGGGGGGAGGTAGAGGGAACAACAGAAGTAAAACATTCTGAACTGAAATCAACAATTAAAAAAAAAAAAGCCCACAGCAATCATGCCCTACATGTCTTACTGAAAGAATCTCTTGGTTTTGGTAAAATTTACTTAGGCTGTTAGAGTTTGTATACAATTCTAAAATAAAAAGCTGGGATAAAAGACAAAAAAACCCACCCAAGCATGATGAAACAGCTAATACAGACAGATAATACAATTAGAATGAAACCTGTTCAGCGGAAAAATTAAATAATAGTAGAACACGAACAGCATACCTGTAAAAAACAGAATCTGAGCCAGTGAAACAGGCAGCCATGTGAGTTTATCAAATTAGACAGGGACTAGCGTCCACTACTTAGGTCAAGTGTGAATCTGCTTTTCAGTGTTGGCTTTGCCTTTTTATTTTTAAATCTAGCTGAGATGCTACTGAAAAACTGTTATTTGTTCAAGCTCAAAAATCGCAGAAGGAAAAAAAAAAGATTAAAACAACTGAGCAGAAAGATATTTTGGGAATCTAACCAAACGTTGCAACCAAATACATTACTGCTTTGGGATCTTTCACTAGCATGAGTACATTTGATCACAGCTTAGAGGAAAGCTGCAAGTAGCCCTTTCAGAGAATAAACACCATCAGAATGCAGCAATGATCACTCAGTTCAGGAAGCTGTGGCAATTCATCATTCCTGAAGAGGCAAAAAAACCCAAAACAAAACAAAACAAAAAAAGTGGGCAGGTGACAAAGGTGGAGGAAGTGAAATTCCTTCTCAAAATGAAAGCTCTACTTGCCATTTTTGGGTTTCACACACACTGTTCACAAACAGCACTTCCACAACACACTAAATACACAAGCTTCTTGGTTCAATGCCTAAAAGTACAAATATAGTTTCACTTAAATTCCCATAAAATCAAGAGTGACTTTTTTTTTTATTAAACAGAAAGGAATTTCCAAAACAGAACTGCAGTTTAAGAGGAAGCATCCAGTGTGACTGCCTTTTACAACTCCTGAAAAGCACAGCCAGTAGAAACAATTTTTGGAGAAGAAAACGTGATACAAAGATTTGCAACACCAGAGAATAAAACCAGCGCAGTGGTTTCCTACCTGTTTCTAAACAGAAGCAACAGACTTAATCTTGATTCTTGTGCTACTTTTTTTCCACTTTCTAATTCATATGGCTCTTCAAGCATGTCTCACTGATCATAAAACCCATGCACTGCTGACATCATGCAAAACATTACTCTAAGAGTCGTATCAGGTGCAGAGTTAGTATGATCTCCGCATTCTCTACCCAAGCTTCAAAGCTGCTCTTGACTACAGCATCATATTAAGAGCTTGTTTTCCTCAAGACTTCAAGCTCCTTAGGAGCTCCTGCTTCCTAACTAAAACCTCATCATCTACTAATACATCCACATTGAAACTAAAATGTAAAACTTCAAATTCAAGAAAAACAAGAAACAAAACAAAACCCAGAAACCCGCAAAGAAACCCAAGCAAAATCCCCAACACCAAGAATAATACCTAAAAGCTAAAATCATGAATACAATAGAAAGAAGCAACATGAAAAATGAGAAAAAAGCTAACAAAATTTGTCAATATTTATCAGTTCAGATGAAATTTTATCAAGCCTTTTACTATCGGTTTGGCAGTTTTTACTTCTAATTGTATAAAATGAAAAGAACTGAAGAAAACGAGTTACAGAAGCCCAAAATGTGGGGAAAATGCCTTGTAAAAACCTAAACTGGTAGAGGGCTTGGTGAGGTTTTGTTTTGGGTTTTTTTTGGGGGTGTTTTTTGTTTTGTTTTTTTTAAATCTTTCTCAAATCCTTGCTGACTGGCATTTCTGTTCTCACTCACATCATGTATCTGCTACTGCACTACCTGGCCTGGGATCAACATTAGGGCAATACACTAGTAATTACCTAGGTCATCCTATTAATCCTTGTAACATTGTTGGCACAGTAGCAGATGTCTTCCAGTCCTTCGGAATTTTCTCAGTGTCCTAAGATTGATTAGAAATCAATAAGGGAGTTCTGCCAAGTATTTCAAACTCTTGGGACTTGGCAGGCCTATTTTTAGCAGCTCTTTCACATTTATACTCAAAACAAGAACTATCATGTAACAAGTATCATCTACCTTATCCCTCAAACCAGGTATTTTTATTTAATACTACCCTGCACTCCATTAAGATATCTATAACATACATATGCTGTTTTTTTTCAGGGGCTTTGGGGTGATTTTGTTTAAACTTTAAGTTCTGACACTAAGTGCTTTTCATAAAAACAAAACACACCAGTTACAATTTGTTCAACTGTCCTTGCACAATATTCTCTTTCTATAAAATCCCACAGATGTATTTTATGTTTTTCCTGGGTTTTTTTGAGACTTTTTGTATGTACGTAACTTTTTCTTACGGGTTTGGTTTGCCTAACAGTAACCTCTAGTTTCTTTTACTATTTACTCATGGAAAGGACATGGTAATTGCCAACTATGCACAGGATACTTCTTGGTCTCTATCCATCTGACTAGCACAGCTAGATCACATTTTTGGCTTTCAGATGCACACAACAGAGTTCTGCCTCCTCTAACAGATAAAAACTATCAAGCTTATACTCAGTTCTGTCTATTCCCTTCATACCTCCCTCCTTCCTTGAAATCCGCAGAGTTGTGTTTCCCAAGTCACTTCAGCCTCTGATGCTCCACTGACAGCAGCTGTCTTTCCCAGACAAAAATATTTTCTCCCGGCAAACCACCAATTTACACATCACACAGGAAAACTCTCCGGCTTAAAGCAGAAAACATGAAACTCCCTTCCCCCTGCCTATTCAAGTCAGAGTTACAAAACTGAATCAGTCACATACAAGTTCACTGGTCTTGCTTTCCAGGTTCCTGGCAGCGTTTGTTTAAAGTACTAACTAATCAGCAACTTGATACCAGTGAAAAACCCAAAACTGAGAGGCAGGTGCCCCAAAAGAAGACAAGGCTTCCTCATCTAGCTCTTTGTGAGTCCAGGATTTCAGCTAGGAGTTATGCCAAAAACAAGGAAGGGACCGACTAGAATACCACTGGCTGATGCTTCCCTCCCTATAAACGCCCACGTGATGATCCTCCCTGACAACCAAATAAGTTAGCATATTTAACAACATATTATCAGAATACTAGCTCAATACTAATTATTCTCTGAAAGACTCCAGAAAAGGTCTGGAATGTGCATCTGACATCAATGACCAAGGTAATTTTTTTTTCAATTCTATATGAAGAAGATGTACAAGAACAGATACTGTTGTCATCCTGAAAAAAAAATGAAACAGTGGTTAACTGGAGACAAGAACCAAGAGAAGAGAAAAAAAGGTGACAACTAAAGAAATAACATACTGGAACACGGTACAGAAAAAGATCAACTAGAACAAAACCCCACAAAACAGTAAAAATATTTCATTGTAAGAAATAGATGCACTCTGGTCATAAGGTAACAGCTTTCCATTTTAAGCTTCAAAATTCCAATTAGTGCTCTAAATATGCAGCAGAACAGAGATATTTAAAAGCTGCCCTGTGTCACAAAGATGTGTTGAAGTCATTCAAGATTAGGTTTTAAAAGATACTGAAAATCAATGTTAAAACTTTCAAAATATCAAAGGCTTTAACTGAGGACGTATTTCAGGATAAAGTCAAAGTTCCACCTAAAAAAAATACCATTGTTTTCCTTCCAGCACAAAAAGCAAATATTTGATACTCATTCTCCATTAACATTTTTTCAACCCAAATACAGTCTACCTTGTTTTCTACAGAGGTGTTTATATGCACGCTGCCAACCATCCCCTTTCTCAAGAGAGATTAAAGCTCCTCAGTGTTGCCATTCTACACAGCCAAGAACTTATTATTTTAAATGTAATCAGAAGTCCCACTATACACAGCTTCTCTTAAATCAGCTTCACAAATTCAACATAAACGGCACTTCACATCTCAAATGCAGAAGGCGACCTGGAAAGCAGTTTACGGGGCCTACCAAACCTTACTGTTACCAAGCCAGGTTTTAAATCTTTGCAAAAGCAGATGAGATCTAAACCACACTGAAACCCTGCTAGTTAAAGCTCAAGCTTAGCAAAGCAAGCAAGAGGAGGGAACAGAAGCTACAACTTTTAGGGATTTTTCTTTTTTTTTTTTTTTAAATATACATCTTGGTTTGTACAAGCAAAAAATCTCTATTTATTCTGCTTGCTTTCTTCGAAGTAAGCGTTTCAGAAGAACAATTACAACCAGAAAATAAATTCTGTCTGGACAATGGTGACTTGTATGTTGTGAAAATAAATGCCTATAGCACATGCAGACAACAGACAACGGTACAATACTGACCTCTTTGTATTCAGCATAGAAAAGACTAAAAAAATTCTAGGCTTTGGCTTCTAAAATTGGACAACTAATTTTGATGAAAGATGGAAGGTAGTCTACCGAGAATAGCATTATCCAAAATACAAACAGAAATTTAGCTTGTCCAACAATTCTCCAGTAAAATTAATTCCAGTGGAGTAACACAATAATGGTCTTCAAAATGTATTTTTAACTGTTAGTGCTAGTTTAGGAAGATTTTTTTCAATGCACCCAGCACTTGCAACACCTACATACACTTCTATATTGACTGTTAACCTACTTTAGTTTGATAATAGAACATGATTATCTCTATATACAAAGAACACCAGAAAATGAAACAAAAAAGAGTAAGAAGAGAGACAGAAAAAATTATGCAGGTGAGACTTTCCCAGGCCATTTTCAGATCTGCATAGGTAAAGATGAATCTTCCCACCTGTGGGTTGTGCTCTACTCCAAACATTACCTATTTTCAGAAAAACTAAGATTCAGTGCTTAATTACATCCTGCTGCTTCATCACCATATGCCTGCATGTAATGGCAGCACAAACTGAATGGAGCTGTTACTTTCACATTGCATGAGACCTACATCATCCAGCAGGATCATTGCATGACAGACTAAACAATCCAAGGAGCACTGAAGAACCTTTTAAAACCAAGCTTCAGCCCTCTTCAGTTGGTACTTCCAGAATTCCGAGCAGCACATGCACGCTTTTCTTTAAAGTACACACCAGGTACATATCTATATCATTTTATGTTATTTTCAGTTTGGAATTTTACAGAACAGTTGCTAGACCCCTGATTTGCAGTTGAACTAGCAGCCTTTTATACAAGCAGGGAATTCTGGTTTGCTCAGCTTGGTCCTTCTACAAACCACCTTTCCACGCAGACAAATCCACACCCCAGATTCGGACACAAAGCACTAACAGTTTTTCTTCAGTCTATTAAAAACTTTATATTCAGCTGAGAAATTTTTTCCCCAAGACCTTTTATGGACTATGCATAATGCAGTATGTTTACTGTAAAGTTTCCTAGACTGTAATATGGCTGAAAACTGATACAGAAAAAGCAGCGCAGGGAACTGACTGGAGAAGAACCTCTAAATCTAATCCTGCTGTCAGCTCGCTGCCTTATGCGCTCTGCAAGTGGACGATTTTAAAGATAAACTCATTCCTTACACATACTAAGAGCAGCTGCTATGCAAGTAAACAACACGAGGTTCTAAATTAGCTGTATTTCATTTGGTGACTAGAGAAAGAAATGTTACGTTTTTTACATACAGAGAATGTCTTTCAGAAAGAAAAATGTTACATAAAAAAATACATTAAACTTGGAGTCAACTGTTTTGTATTAATCCAGACACAACCTGGTGAATCATTAGATACAGGATGTGAGTATCAGGCTTAATTTCATTTAATTTGTTAAAAAAAACAAAGAACATGCATAATTCAAGTTGCAATATTTAATTCATATTTTGCTTTCTTATTTTCTAATAGCCCAGAAAAATCATCACACTAGAAGGACCTCATCTTAACACCTGTTCAGAGATCAGACTTCCGCAGTGACATAGACCAGGAACGTAGTGGGATTTTTCTCCCTCAGAATTCACAAACTAAGAATAGAAGAAGTATAATCTTAATGGAATGCAATTGCACAGGTTTATAAGAAAATATATAGAGATTAAAAATGACAAAGGGATATTCTTAAAGATTCTTAAAATACTGATTGTCAACCTCAATCTAAAAAGCAGAGATTTAATTTGTTTGTCTGTGTTACAGTAATACCATATTTCTGGTCACTGCTTGCTTGTTTCTGCAATATTTCAATAGCAGCTCATCTTATACAATGTAAAACAATGTAAATACTGGATTTAGAAAAAATAAAAAATGAAAACTTCTCAAAAAATGAAACAAAAAAAAGAGTCTGGATTAGTAACGACTACTAGTTAGAATATCTGACATACTAATAGTAAGAAACACTTTACTACAGTCATTCAGTTGGAAGAAAAGACCTTAATGGCAGAGTTTTGTATCACATCAGATAATTTCAGTGAAGACTAATCAATTAAATATGCAGACTGAAATAACAGGATGATGGTTTGAGGATGTGTAATTACTGCCATGATTTTTAAAAGCTACCTTTTATTTAACAACCATTTTAAAAAAATCCAATAAAACTTCAGTTGGACTCTGGCAGAGTTAACTCCAAATTGAACTTAACTCTAAACTACTACATTTCTAGTGTTTTATCATCAAGGTTGTTGTTCTCTAAAATAGAGCAATTTCTCAGAAATAAGAAGTATGTATTCCTTGCTTAAGGCGGCAAAGAAGCATCCGGTTGGAGTATTCTTCAACAGATGAAGAGCTAGATGGAGAGAGTACATATGTGCATCCTATTTCCAATTCTGCTATGAAAATCACAGCTCAGCTTTAACACCCAGTTGCCCCACATGTGAAAGAGGGAGAATATTTAACTATAAAAAGCTTTTTCAAAGAAAAGTAGCCATGAGCACTACTCTACTCAAGAGTTACATATTTCCTCTTTTGAATTAGGAGTCTATCACACACAAAACCAGACAACAGACCATACTACATTTACAGTCCCCAACTACATTTTATTGTGCCACAATCTAAAAAAAAAAAAAATATTTCAGTAAGACTCTGTGGTAATTAACATCACATCTGATATTTTTCAAGTTCATGAAGCCCTTCTACAGACATTAGCTAATACACGCAAACTTGTATTTATTTTTTCCTGCTTCACTGGCTTCTATACCCACACTGTATTGTTTTCCTATTTAAGCCCCAATCATGCAATCAGATCCACAGGAGGTGGTTTCAACGAATCTGTAGCACAGAAATCACTGGGATGTGTGCTTGGGGGTCTCCTCACACAAATGAGTTTACAAGATAAAAGATGCAGACTGTACAGTCTAGAGGGCTTGCTTTATAATCTGTGTAACACAATGGAGCCACGCTTGGAGGGATATACGTGATACTTAAGACACATCAAGCTACTGAAATGAAGTACAGCAGAAACACAAGATCAATCCAGTGTCTAATTCTATGGATGACATACAGGCTGGATATAAATTCAGTTTAATAATAAGAAAACACTTCTCTGTTTTATTTATAACTTGGCTACACAGTCTAAAGTCAACAGAAAGGCCAAAGGGTTATCAGTTTAATTGCATCTGTCCAAATCATAAGATTATAATTAAGAATTGTGGTGATAAATGAGAAATGTAAGAAAAAACTCTTTCCAATCTATTGGAATTATTAAGAAATAGTTGAACTATGGCCATTTCTCCCCCTCCCTTTGTCAGGGTCTTTCGCAGACAAAGAAAATACGAAAAGGATTAGTTTTTTTTAAAAAAAAAAAAAGTATTACAAAAGGCATATGAATAGAATGACAAAAGAACAGAGAGCTTGAAAATAACTTATATTCATTTTTAAAACAAGCAAGTTTCAGTTTAATATTATCCCTTCAAACAAATCCATTTAAACAGACGTTATTACTGCACAAAATCAAGATAATTATCTCCAAAACCAGAAACAATTACACAAGCTTGGGAGGGTCATAATCCGTTTATGTGTTATTTAAATAAAGCAGGCCTTTCTCCAGGAGTCTTTCAGTAAATACGTCAATATTTTACCCCATAGGTTGAAACCCTGCCGGTACTCATCACGCCAGAATTTTACAGCCCAAGTTCTCCTTTTATGCTGCCTGTTATTGAACGTGTACATATGCTTCGTACTACCCAGCCCCGGTACTTCCACCACGCTTCTAGACGGCGGTGTTGTTGACACAGCTGCACTACAACCCCAACACCCTGCTCAGCCCCAAGCCGGCAAACATTCCCACATCCTCCGTGGCCACACCAGCTCTGCCATGCACGAAGGAAGGCCCCTTCCTCATCAGCTGATTTTCTCCGTCAGCAACGACACGGCTCAGGCTCTCCCTCGCACATCCCCAGGACCATCCTCTCCCTCTCTAGCCTTCCTCCCTAGAGGACAGCGTCCCGACTCCGAAGGGCCACCAACTCCAGACGTGGCCTGGTGTCATTGTCTCTCGCTCTTCGCCACCCCCCCGCTTCCTCCCCCGTCCCTCCTCCTCCCTTACCGCTGCCTGTCACCTGCTCCCTCC
>VZSZ01008242.1:141182-246015 GCA_013398815.1 Ibidorhyncha struthersii
CCATGGGAGGCAGCGGAGAGGGAGGTACGGAGATGGCTGTTGCCACCTGGGAGATGGCTGAGGAGGAGGGGCAGGGCTTCCCTTCCGGGCCACCAGCGCTAGGAGCGGGAGGAAGGCTCCCTCCCGGGAAGCTCCACCGGGCATAGGGCAAGAGATTCTCTCGGAGAGCAGCTGCTGTCGCTTCTCTGGCCGCGGCCTCCCCTGGCGGGNGGCGGGAAGCCCCGGTGGGGGCCCTGCCTCACGGGAGGAGCGAGCGGAGAGCAGCTCTCCGCCGCCGAGGCAGGAAGGAGCGCGTTAGGGTGCGGGACGTGACCGGCCTCCCCGCGCCCCTTCCCGGGGAGCGCGGTGGCCGCCGCGGGGCGGGGCCTGGGCCCTGCGGGAGCCGGGCGGCCCCTGGGGAGCGTCCGGTGCCGCTTCGGTGGCCGCCTGCTGTGGGGCTGCCCGCCCGCCCCACGCCACTGCTGCCCGCCGCTCCCGGGCGCTGAGGTGAGCGCTTCACCTGAGGGCCTTCAGGGTGCCCTTTCCCCATCGTCTACGTCCTCGGCCTTTGGAATACGGTCATCCCGCACGTCTTCCCCGTTGTTGGTGCGCTAGGAGTACAAAGCATTAAAAAAAAAAAAAAAAAAAGTCCACCTTCACTTGTAACTAACTAGTGGCTTTTGTGTTTTGTTATTGTATTAAATTGTTGCAAAATTCTTGTAATTATTTTTTTTTTCCTAGCATTCTTTGGTCTTTTCCCCTGCTGAAGTGCTAAGGGATGATTTCCCCATGCTTGGTTCAGGGGCAGGAAAAGCTCTGGTCGACTCTGGCTAACTGGTAAGGCAGCAAAAACATGGCAAGTTTTTGCTCTCAGAGGTGCTTACACCAGTATTTAAAAGTAGAATATGGCACTAACTGAAGCCAGGCCTGTTGTAGAAAATTTTTACCCTATACAAAAAGATTAATTAAAAATTAGTCTGGAAGTTAAAGGACTGAATTTCTAGATGTACCTTTCAGGCAGAGTGGGAGAAGGCCAAAACATCAGCATGCAGAAGGCAGAGATGGTTGTGGAAACCAGGCGCCACCTCGGAGGACAAAGAGGTAGCACATGGCAAGGGGGTTATCCCCACCTAACTTTTCCTGTCTGTTGTCTATTCCTCTGGTCCTGCTGCATCAGCCAGGACAACAGCCTTCCAAATAAATGAATTCTGATCACTTCCTGATGGACAATTTGGGAGAGTTTGCCCAGGCTGTCATCTGGCCATGTTAATTCCTTGCAAGCAGCCTTGCTTTCTTTACTGAACAGTTTATTTGAGCATCTCTGTTTCTTTGTTGACAACAGAGCGGTTGTAGCTGCATTAGTAAAGGTACCATGATCCCAGTCCCCTTAATGAAGAGGCAGCTAATGCTGACCAGTATTGCTGTAAACAGTTTCCCAAATGAAAAATGATTTGTGCCAAAATGACTTGTTGCCTTACTGGTATCTATATTTGGACTTTTTAAGGAATACCCTGGCGTGGGGAATTCCACTAAAGTGATAGGTGAATACCAGGCCTGGCTGTTAGAGCAGAACACATATTTTGCTGAAATTACTTGATCTGCACCAGGGACTTTTCTAATCACTGTCAGTTAGAACCTGCAGGCTATTTTATTACCCAACTGGTAAACAATACTGAAAATATTAAGAGGGTAGACCTGATTTTAGCCTCATAACAGCTTTGTGAGAGAGTTGGAAGTTACATCACCAAGCACACTGATCCTTGAAAAAAAACACACAAGGTTTTTTTTAATGACTGTATTCAGATTGGGGTGGTTTATTGAAAAGACTGCATTTTCAGCAGCACAATTACTAATCATAATCAAATTATTTCTAGTTAGTTATTTAGGGAAAAACCCTTTGCCTGTTGGTTAAATCTCAATTTTTTTTTATAAAAAGGTGCAAGTTCAGAAATTCAAAAGTTCAAAATGACTTCAGTCTTTCAAAGCTGCCCGCTAGTGACCATATGGCAAGAGTAAGAATTTCCACAGAGTTCTTGCTGGTGGTTTTGCACAAACCACCTGAGTCCAGATTTCCTTCGCAAAGTCAGAGCTTCCAAGTGTTATTTAACAAATGGAGTTTGCTATTGATTTTCACAGTCCGTTTGGCAGAAATAGACGCAATAGCATGAAGACAGTGCCTACCTATATGTAAAAAGCGCTGAGGACTGTGGTTAGCTGTTTTGTTTGTATTAATGTCTGTTTTCATATGCTGAATGCAAGATGATTTTACATGTAAAACAGGAAAACGCCTGTCAAAAATACACTCAGTTCCATGTCTTTCATTCCTGCTCTAATATGAAGCTTTTTGTTTGTCTTGCGGGTTTTTTTTTCTGTGGTTTGAATCTTCAATTTCTGTTCTCAGGTTCAAACAACTGCTGTTTAGTTCACCAAATTTATAGCTTGGCACAGCTGGTACTCCACATCTACATGCTAGTCACAAGGCAACCCCTGACTAAACCCCGCAGAAGTGTACAGCCTGTATGTTATGGAAGGACTGCTTCTGAAATTGCACAGGAAGATCTTATTGTAAATCATCTGTCCAGCAGGTTGACATCCGTTTTCCTTCCAAGAGCTGAGCCAATAAGGATGGAAATCGCAGGGGAGCTATGATATAAGCACTGGAGATAAAAAGACAGTCCAGTGCTCTCATTTAGAGCCGAGATATGAATTGTTGTCAGCTTGTGTGCTGGGTCTCAGTGCTTTGAACAGAGCCAGTTGTTATGAAATCTTTATTTACTAGGGAAGCCATGTATTAACATAATGTTTGGTGAATTATTAAGAATTTTATGGACTTTGAGGAAGCATTTTGAGGGCAGATTTTGTTACAGGGACTACAGACCATAAGAAACATGTTTAGCTTTTTGCCGATTACTTTAGAAGCTAGGGTTTTGTCTCTATTGAAAGGTAAATAAGAAAACTTGCAAGAAAGAAAAAGTGAAGATTTAGAATATTTGTGTCTTAAATGGGTTCCTAACTAAAGATAGAATCATAGAATCATTTAGGTTGGAAAAGACCCTTAACATCATCGAGTCCAACCGTTAACCTAGCACTGCCAAATCCACCACTAAACCATGTCCCTAAGCACCAGGTCTACAATTCTTTTGAATACCTCCAGGGATGGGGACTCAACCACTGCCCTGGGCAGCCTGTTCCAGTGCTTGACAACTCTTTCTGTGAAGAAATTTTTCTTAATATCCAATTTGAACCTCCCCTGGGGCAACTTGAGGCTGTTTCCTCTTGTTCTATTGCTTGTTACCTGGGAGAAGAGATTGACCCCCACCTCACTACAACCTCCTTCCAGGTAGTTGTAGAGAGCAATAAGGTCTCCCCTTGAGCCTCCTTTTCTCCAGGCTAAACAGCCCCAGTTCTCTCAGCTGCTCCTCATAAGACTTGTTCTCTAGACTGTTCACCAGCTTCATTGCTCTTCTCTGGACACGCTCCAGCACCTCAATGTCTGTCTTGTAGTGAGGGGCCCAAAACTGAACACAATATTCAAGGTTGGGCCTCACCAGTGCCAAGTTTGGGGGGACAATCACTTCCTGAGTCCTGCTGGCCAACACAATTCCTGATACAGGCTAGGATGCTATTGGCCTTCTTGGCCACCTGGGCACACTGCTGGCTCATATTCAGCCGACTGTCCACCAACACCCCCAGGTCCTTTTCTGCCAGGCAGCTTTCCAGCCACTCTTCCCCAAGCCTGTAGCGCTGCATGGGGTTGTTGTGACCCAAGTGCAGGACCCAGCACTTGGCCTTGCTGAACCTGCTATCATTGGCCTTGGCCCATCGATCCAGCCTGTCCAGATCCCTCTGTAGAGCCTTCCTACCCTCAAGGTCAACACTCCTGCCCAACTTGGTGTTGTCTGTGAACTTACTGAGGGTGCACTCGATCCCCTCCTCCAGGTCATCAATAAAGATGTTAAGAAGAACAGACTCCAGTACTGAGCCTTGGGGAACAGATGGTGCCATACAACAGCAGTGCCTTGCAAAGAATTCCAAAATACTTGCTAGATACAGTGATTCCAATGTCTGTCTTGTTTTGGTTTCAGCATACAGATTTCTGCTTTACTGGTAATTGGCACCAGTCAATGGCTGACCCAAAGACCATAATCCTTGTAGCTGCAGAGATTTGGTTGCTGGTGAAGTCCTGAAGATGTGGAAAAAGACTGATAATCGTTTTTTCTGCTCTAGCCGCTAAGTCTGCAGGCAATGTATACGCAATATTATAGTTGTGTTATCTAACCTGAGAAATGTTTTCTGACAAATCTAGAAAAAACATGTTGGTATGTATGTGCTAAAGCACAAAAGCATCACTGCTTTGTTGGAGCCTTTACATATAAACATGAAACAGCACAAGAAAAAGTATTTGAGGAACACCCCCACAATTACTGTCTAATACTTTTTTATTTACAAGATAATTGGAGTATTCGCAAAGCCCTTTTTATTGTTTCATATATTTAAAATGTTTTTGGTGAGTATTGCATACTTGTTTAGCAAAAAGCTGTAGAGAACTTTCTGTGTGAGAGGGAACAGTTAGCACCTGCTTCTGATGGTTGTATGTACAACAATTGTATGTGGTGCTTGTTTGAAAATGCTGAAAAGCTAGGACTTTTAAGCCTTTGCATCCAACTGACAGTAAAAGGTGATAGTAAAAGTGCAGTTTCATGCTTGGAACAAGCTGATGATCTATGGCTGCACTGCCTCCCAAAGGGAACTCTTTCACCTGTATGAGCTCACACCCTCTTCCGTGTGTTGGCGTGGTCGTGCAACCACACAGGGAGTCAGTGCAGCGCAGTGGTCCTGCCAAAAATAAGCCTTGGAGGAAAGTTAGTTTTCAGTGAGATCAGTGAATTGATCAGACTTCCCTGTGTATTTGGTAACTCTTACACAAGAATTTTGGTATTTTGGTGGACAGCCAGCTGAATATGAGCCAGCAGTGTGCCCAGGTGGCCAAGAAGGCCAACGGCATCCTGGCCTGTATCAGGAATAGCGTGGTGAGCAGGACTCGGGAAGTGATCATCGCCCTGTACTCAGCACTGGTGAGACCCCACCTCGAGTACTGTGTTCAGTTCTGGGCCCCTCACTACAAGACAGACATTGAGGTGCTGGAGCGTGTCCAGAGAAGGGCAACAACGCTGGTGAGGGGTCTGTGGGACAAGTCTTATGAGGAACGACTGAGAGAACTGGGGCTGTTTAGCCTGGAGAAGAGGAGGCTGAGGGGAGATCTTATCACTCTCTACAAGTACCTGAAAGGAGGTTGTAGAGAGATGGGGACTGACCTCTTCTCCCTAGTGAGAAGTGATCGGACGAGAGGAAATGGGTTCAAGTTAAGCCAGGGGAGGTTTAGGTTGGATATTAGGAAAAGTTTTTTCACTGAAAGGGTTATCCAACATTGGAATAGGCTGCCCAGGGAGGTGGTGGATTCGCCATCCCTGGAGGTGTTTAAAAAAAGGGTAGACGTGGTACTTGGGGATATGGTTTAGAAGTGGTTTTGTCAGGTTAGGTTAATGGTTGATGGACTTGATGATCTTAAAGGTCCCTTCCAACCTTAACGATTCTATGATTCTATAAGAAAGGGAGTGGGGAAATGTGGTTGGGGTAATGAGGAGGGCCGGTCTACTGCTCATGGGGGCACTGTCGTCTTAAATCGTCTTGATGAGCTTTGAAGCAGTGCACTAATGGTTAGACTGTGATCACTTTAAGCTAGAATAAGACAGAACCGCCACTGAAGGAAGCAATCTTTTTTCCTGCTCCTGCTTGTATATTTCTTGCTTTGTTTGGTCAGCACAAGCATTTGCATTGTCATGTCATGAAGTATGTGCTGAATTATATTCAGAATTTAATTAGGTTGAAACTAACCTGATGAGAAACAGAGGATTTTTAATCTAGATATATTCCGTTTCCTGATTCATCAGGCAACCTCACAAATGTTTGTGTTAGCTCAAGGGAGGGGGTAACACAAGGAGAAGAACATGGAAACAGGCAAAAAGAGGGCAGGCTTGCATTTTTTGGGAACAGTACCCGTTTACGCCAACTTAAAGTATTGTTTAAGCTACTGCTTTTTTATATAAAATTTCTTCAGTATTTCCATCGTGCAAGAGACCACTCAGCCCTGTCAGCCCATACAGAATGGGACCCCATATATGGGATGGATGGCGCAATAGATGGGACCAGTGTATTAATGCCTTTAATTGTGGTGCTCACTTGTTGGCACCTTCTTTAGCTGCAGTATAGTACTTTGCATTTGCTCCTGTTCTCTTTTCATGTACCAGATGCTGATAATCAGTGCATGATGGATCAGGGTCCAGATGGATCCGGCAGATGGGAACCTGGAACAAGAGAGAAGCTGTGATTCTGTTCTGCAACTGCACGCACCTTGGTGGAGAAGTTTCCAAGTCTTGTACTGAATGTATAGGATTTAACAGGTCTGCTGGTGGTGCTTGGTCACGTAATACTGAGGTACAAAGAAGGCACTTCTCTCTGCCCCTTTGTGGAGTCCTAGGCCTGCCACCCTTGTAAAAATAAATGAAGCATAATTCAATATATCCACTATATCCATTATGCAAAGGATCCCAACCTGTCAACCAAACTGCAAAGGATACACTCATTATAAATGTACTTTAATATTTTTAAGAGTTTTTTTTTTTTTAGATAAATTCAGGAGCTGAAATTAAGAGTTCATAGTTTGTTCATAGAGTATTCTAAGAGGTTGAAACAGGCTGCAGTGTATCCACTGCTGCACTGAAAGAACAAAAAGCAAATGTTTATTAGCACAGGGAATATTAATCAATAGGTAATGCCTACGTTGCCTCCAAACATTTGTACAAAAGTGTATGACACCCTGGAGTGACCAATAATGAAATAAACATCCATCACTGTGAGGAGGCTCTTGCAAGGTGACAAATTTATTCCTTAAAGCTAGAAAGTACAGGCTCTTGCTGTATTGAAATACATTCTCGATGCTACAGTTAAGAGAGGATACATACTCCTAGTAAAGCATGATATTTGTCAATTTGTGACAGCTGCAGGAAAAATGTCAGATAGCAGTGAAGAAAAAAACACCTCTTGTAGCTGACACAATGAAGTTTTGAATTGTGGCTGGAAACTGGAGGATATGAAACGTTCCCAGCTGTAGCTGGCATTTACGTGCTGGAAGCTTATACCCCTGCATTTGCTAGAATGGGATCCCTGTTTGCTAGGACTTTTTCTATGGGCATACATTTTCTTCTGGCCTACCTATAAGAGTTTTCAAACTCTTTCTTCAGCATTTTGCTTCTGCTAATAGGTTCCCAGCTTCCATGGCATGTCAGCATGTCATTCCTTAATACTGTGAATGAAGAAGAATACAAGTATCCATCTTAAAGACAGGAGGAAATATATTTTTTAAAAATTGGTTATATAGGGGATTTTTTAAAGTTTCTTTAGTATTTTGTCAAATTTGAGGACCTGATTATGGATGTATCAGCCATAACTGTCTGAGAAGGTAATTTTCTGAGATACCTTGTTTGAGAAAAAATAGAGTGTTTCTTCTGGGGAGTATAGAAATGAATAGCACATCTTCACCCTGAACCAGGAACCTACTACGTGGTTACTGGTATATGTGAGGCTATGCAAATGCAAAGGTAAATCCACGCTGATATAGTGACCCCTTCATAAGGGCAGATGTTTCTGTATACGAATACCAAGAATACAAACTTCTGGCAATTTCCTGAGAGCCTTGCACTGCAAAAGAAGATCTATGGAGGTATACAGCAAAGGTAGCAATAAGATCCACTGATTACTGCTTCTCCTAGCCAACTCCAGCAGATAAAATTGCTAATAAACTATTACTGGATTTTAAGGAGAAACTATTGAAGGGGGGAGACACAACATGATCGCCCTCTTTCTTGGGAGGTGCTGTCCCTGCTGTTTACAGCTTTCCTAGATCACTCTGGGGGTGTGAGCCTAGATGATTAGTTATCTCCCCAAACACCTGTAACAGGAAGGACTACCATAGTTTATCTTTATCCGAAATTCTTAATCTCCAGTTTCAGTTTACAAAATGGGAATATTCTGACTTGTGACAGATTAGAAAAGTAACAAATTTGCTGAAAATTATAACTCCTGCCTTTACATCCTAGCTTCAGACTCCTGCAAGTCTTTGTAACTGATGTGACATGACCAGTATAATGCATGCTGAGTTGTCTTACAGATTAGGTATTAAATAGCCTAGATATTGGGAACATGAAGTGTTAGTTTTGACCTAATTTTTACATGCTGAATGACTCTCTTGCCCTTGATCTAAGGTGAATTCAGCGTACTTGCGCATTTTCAAAGGTTTATGCAGATCTCTTTCAATAAGCTGGTAACAACAAAAGAAGGTTTGAAAATGAAAAGGAACCAAGAAAAGTTGAATAGAATTCAGCTGGAGAAAAATATCCCTTTAATCTGTGGGTAGGGTAAGTCAAATGAATAACAAGGATGGTTTCCAAGTGTTTTAATATCCATGTTGAAAAGCTTAGACAGAGAGGTCATAAAAGTCATGTGAATTAAGGTGAGAAGCAATGAGACTGGAGCAATAACCACTTTTAACTGCCATGAAGTGGTCTTTGAATCTGCCTGATTGTTTCCTCCAGCAACTGCAGTGGGTTATTTCCTGTCAAAAATGCAATAACTGATATTTCAGCATATACGTTATAAACTGTGGGCTTCATGGCAGGATTGAAAGGTTTTGAATATGAATAACTAAAAGATAAAATTGAATGGGAGTTATGGATATTCTTGCTGAGAAGAAAGGTATTACATAAGCACTGTAGCGATTCATTCTAATATCCCAATTAACTCACTAAGTATTTACTAGATATGCGTTCACTCAAATATCTATACAAGACATTTTGAAATACCTATGACAGTTTTGATTAGACTTCCAAGATGTTTCTAGTTTCAAGTCAAGTGTCAGAGCTGACGTGCAATCCGGATCATTAAAAACTGGACTGACTGGTTCACAGCGTGTAGGGTGGATGGTTTCTCGTGACATTCAAAGCTGCTGCTGTCAGGGTTCAGATCCAGGCAGACCTGGAGTGTTTAGTTTTGATATCTGAAAGCATGTATTGTGTTCTGTTTCTCACTAAAAGCTTTATAATTTTAGATATTCTCATACAGGATGAGGGATGGTGGCTATCAGAAAACGTTGCTGTGCCACTGGTGAGGCTGTTGAGGTGCAATTTATAATTGTTTGTAGCTGAGAAGGCCAAACAAACAAATGTTGTTTGGCTGGTAAAAATCTCATTTATCACAGTTTGTGAGACGCGCAGCAGATAATTCTACAGGGCACCATGGCTGATTTTTGTGACTGCTGCTCTTCTCACTTCCTGACAAATGTGATTTGAGGTAAGTTGTGCTTACCGGTACTGCAACCCGTGCTTAAAAGTAGGGTCTGTACAGAGGAGGCTTTGTGCAGGGTCCTTATAATAGATACATAATGATACAACTAAACAGTAGTGATAATTTTTATGGTGCTTTATACCTGCTTGGACCAAACTTGCTTCCTTGGCTAGTGGTGGGACTAGATACATTTTCCAATAAAAGCTTACTTACGTGAATTTAATAGCAGGTTATGGCAGTGGAGCTCGAATTGGTCTAGTTGGGTATGCATGGGATAGAGGTCACACCTCTGAAGAGCCACAGGTGTCGTCCTTAAAATGCTCACTTGACAAACCACTTCTGTTCATTAGTCTGTTCTTCCTTAACTTTCCTTGGATTGAACTCTTGTCAGCACATTGCTTTTCCTTTGCTCACCATTTTAGAACAGAAATAAGACGTGGGATATCGCACGCAAATGGCATGAACACAGATGTAAGAAGGAAACAATATGGTACGGTTTTTCAAAACGAAGTGTGCTGGCAGTACGCTTTCTCAAAAGGATGAGGTCAACCCAAATCTGGATACTTAGAAACCAGAACACTCAGCGTGGGCAACTGGATTTCTGCCTTTTTTGGTGCAGAAGTATGTATGGCACCTGCAAGATAGCTTCCTTAATCTTAAGACTTAATAGTCCATGGAGAAATATGCAAAGGAAGGTAGGCAATTGAGCATAATTTTAAAATAGTAATTTGAGGCATTCATGTCACAAAATGTGGGGCCTCACCAGCATTTTCCCCACGTTTGTGGAGATTTAAATTAATGGTTTCACTTGTTTTCATTGTAGTGCTGGATCAAATGTAGAAGATTAAAATCCAAATTGACTTTAAATTCACAGTGTGCCAGATAAGAATGAGGTTGTGTCCTTCGAAATAGGTGTGAGCCCTCTATGGAAACTGACTGTGCTCCGTTTTAAAAATCTGAGATAACAGCAATGTCTTATAACCAGGCTTTGCATATTTGTGCACATTTGCAAAGTGTGGTCATGGTGTGAAATATAGTATTAAAACATTCTGGTATATTTGCAAACCTAAATGTTGTTGTAATAATTGCAAACATTCATTTATTTAAAATAACCACAGAACACAGAAATCTGTCATCATTATTTCTGTGCATAAATTCTGGGTATTTTTACTATGCCATTTACTAGAAAGCATTTAGTTCATGCACATGGATTCTAATAAATGTTTTACCATGAAGCTATGACTGCATTTTGTTTTTCTTGCTCATAAAAAGCTCAGAGCGGATCTTCTTTCTTATGAAGGTATTGGCTTTTATAAGCACAAGATTGGTTTCTGCGGTGAGAGGCTGAAGAGGCTATAGCTCGCTTTGAATATTTGTTTACTGGTCTCAATTACTGATCATTGGCATCAAACATGAAGTTCTTATACATACTTATAAAAAAAAGATAACACTTTCCCTTCAAATTTAGGGAAAGCTTTAAACTCAGTAGCCTTTAAATATCATATAATGCCTGCTAGAAGCAGGAAAAAGATAATGAATGGAGGAGATGGACTGCTTAAAGGGGCATCTCCTATGGATTTAGCAGGCAGCCGGCAGCCAGTCAGCTGCTCGGGTAAAATCCACAGCATCTCAACAGCCCTGGAATTTGCTGTTTTCAGTGGCAGATTTGGAACTGCCCTGTGATAGATTTTTAATACTCTGCATTGCTTGATTATTCCTGCACTGGTATGCTGTGTGTCTTTGGTATTTTCTGTGTGCTGCATGGTATCATTTGTTTAACTTGCAAAAAAATCTGTAGGAAAAAAGAAGAAAAAGAATGCATCAAGCAAATAACTCAAAGTTAGACAGCTAATTGTTATTAATGGGGACTCATATTTTTGGCTCCCTCTCCAGCAAACTACAAGGACAAGAAATGAAATGTGAATGGAGAGTAACAAAAAAAAATAACTGGCAGCATTAAAAGAGACATGAGAGAGAGGGACAGAAAGGGGGAAGCGTTCATGGTCCACAGCACCTGAAAGACGCCAGGCTTCACTTGCGGTGGCTGAAGAAATTAGGTCTGCTTGAATTACAGTTGAAATTACATGGCAGAAATATGTGTAGACAGTTTGCTGATTATGTGTACGTTATTTCCTGTAAGACAAATATTTAAAGCTAAAATAAATAACATTTATTTTTAAGAAGGCTGTTTGTTCCCTGAACGTCCCACGTGCCACGGGCAACCCTGAGAGAAAGCACTTCAGGCATCTGGATTCAGCCAGAACTGGTACATAAATGTGGTTGATGTACTGGAAGTTAAAGGATACGTCTCATCTGAGGATGGAATTTGTCTTAATTAATTTTAACAGTTATAAAAGCTAGGCACCTAGTCTAAGCTGTCATCTGGGCTCTTGCTATGCAAAAAGACTACCATCTAATGAGTAACTCATGCAGTACCAATGGTACCAAGTCTAAGATAGATGTGACCTGTCATCCTCTACATCCTTTATTTTCCTATACCGACTACAGTAACTAAGTCAATTTATTTTAGATGAATAACTTTCATATAGTTGAAGTCAGATGAGTTAAACCCCACCTTTAGAGCAGGAGGACTGTGAAATTTTGCTTCCAGACAGGTGAAAGTTGAAGCCTGCCACCCCAGGGGATAAATGCAGAAAAAACAGGAGGTGAATGGCAGCATCAGTAAGCCTGCAGTTCTTAACACCTCCTTGTTCCTTAGTACCCTGCATTACTGTACCCAGGAGGAGGTACAAGGGCTGCCTGTTTTTTCCAGCCATGAAAGAATGAGAGGATTTACTGGGATATCTCAGAAATCTCAAGTAATGCATTTGGCTGTAGGATTATTGCCAGTTGTGATCAATACGCTGAATAATAGTGAATGGGCTGTTAAAGATTTGGATCTTTTTCACCGTGGTGTATAGAATTGTCAGGGAACACCTAAGGCAAAACACAGAGATATTTGTGATTAATGTGTGTGAGCCTTGGTAAGTAATACTCTTGTATAACAAAGAAATTTGCAGAGTTTAAAGATTATTATTTATTTATTGTTCCTTTTTAAAAAAGATATATACTAGACAGATAGACTGACTCTGGCTGCGTTAAAATAATTTCCCACACTGAATGGCACGTAAAACAATACATATCCCATAGTTTTCCCTTTCATTGCAGCCTTGACTTCTGTGCCCTTTGAGCGTAAAGTGTGGTTTAAATAGATACACATTGTCAAGATTTATTGAAGCCTAAGAGAGCCTTCCTTGGAACCACTCCCGTATAAGTCTCATCTCCTGGGTTCCAGTGCTACTTTTTGCTTGGAATTTATTGTGTGTCTTTAGTTTCATACTGCATATTGGTGCTGCTGCAACTTTATCCTTTTCTGCTATGGTATCAATCTATTCTTGAAAAGCTGTGTTCTTATGAAAATTCATTGCAATGCAGAAGAACAGAGAAGAATCATCATTGTGTGGCATTATGGATGTCTAATGAAAAGTGGAAGAAGAAATGCACTTCTGCCATGCAATGGGATCAATATTTTGATAAATTTTATGACAATTGAAGCTTTCCATAAAAGAAGCTAATCTTAACCCTCTATACCTTTTGGTCTCCAGTACCTTACAGCAGATATATGGCACTTTTTACGCTTGTACTTGTTCCCTTGTGGAAATACGGCCCAAATACAATGCAGACGACTCTTGCTATCTCTGTGTGGAATCTGCTGCTCTGCTTCTTTACACAGCAGATACTGTTCTGGTTTTGCAGTGTTAGGCTTTATCCACACGTGCAGCTGGAGAGGTGCAGATAAAGTGCCAGCTTGCATGGAGTGGGAAACACTGGAATTGTGAGGGAAGGTAGTAACCGTTACTGGATACCTTTACCTCTTTGCTAATACCAACATACACTAAAAATTAATTATGTTACAGGGTTGCTGAATATTAATTAACATCATCCCCATGGGAGTACCCCAAAGGCAGGTAATTTTTTAGGTAAGAGAAGCTTGATTGTGGGCTCTGACACCACCAGATGAATGGAGAAGTGATTCTCTTGATTTTAGTGTCCCTTGGTCTTCTCTGCTTGTTACTTTTAGAAATAATCCCAGCAGTATCTGTTTACTTACGCAGGGTGAAGATATTTTTATACTTCTCACTGAGTGTCATTCAATCCAAAATGATTAGTCTCTGCTTGTTTGCCAATTTTTTTCTAACTTTTGTTCTTCCAACTGTTGGTTTAGTCACAGATAGCCGTTCACCCTCCCAGTAAGCCATCTGACCCAGCAGTCCGCTAATTATTCAACACATTAACATTATTCAACATTATTTCCTTTCATCTTTCTTAAGTATGAGTGCTTCAGTGATTTTATTCCTGGTTAAAAATAAAAATGCCTTTTTATACTAGTCTCTGCGGTTCTTGGGGCCTAGAGTCTTGCTGTTTAATTTGGACTTTTTCCTCTACTCCATGTTAGACTTCGGTCCTTTGCCTTTATTTTTAGTCCTGATACTGAGTGAAAATGAAAAACATGCTCCAAATGTGCCACCTTTGGTCTGTGCATTCAGAATTAGAGTATGGAGATGATGCATACTGTACTTAGTATGGTTTTGGTTAAAACTTCTCACAAATCATTTGTCTTCCAGGATTATTCCCCCCACCCCACCCCCATACATACAAACTATTAGTTTTCAGCAGAATGGAAATCACTGAATCCAAAAAGGAATTTTTAAGAAATCAGCTTTTTGTGTGTCCTTCAGTAGACACCTAAAAGGGGAGAGTTATTCTTGTGCGTATTCAGGCTTTAGCACTGATGGATTGTTCAAGATTCTCACAGAGGCAAAAGAAAAGCAAGACAGCAATTTTAAATAATGCTGTTTCCGATGGGCTGGGTGCCAGTGGATCTGTAGCCAGGCACACCAGCGAAGGAGCCCTTCCCCTGGTGCCATGCAGAGGAGTGCAAAATGAACAGGGACCTTCCTTTCTCTGTTAAAAGTCTGATACAGACTTTAATGCTTGGTTTTTGAAAGGTGCAGTCCTGACAGCTATGGAAACATGATGTTCCTACTCTCAGCTCAAGAGAAAAGAGTTGTAGATGAGCTTTCCAACATTCATTAGCCAGTCTGCATCAAAACTGACATCTGAAGAGTAGCCCCTTCTTCGGACATGTTTGCTGTGAGGTCTCTGCTGAGACATCTCCTGAAGGTTGCACTTATTATCTGCAGTGTTGGTAGGTGTGTGTTTGACAGGTTGTGGACTGCATCCACTGACTCCCTAAACAGCCTTCAGGATGACAGCAACTTCAGGTTATTTCTACCTCAGCTTCTTGGAAGAGACCTCATTACTTGGAAAAGAAACCTCGTTAAAATAATCACAATGGCTTTAATAGAAGATCTTTAAAATACGTAAGAAAAGTTTCTGTTTTTTTTTTGTCTTAAATTATTGTTTTACAAAGGTATTCTTGCAAATGGCTCATCTATGGGCTGTTCATGGGCTGAAGCAGTCCTGGTGGTAGCTGGTATGGTATAGTGTTTCCAGACTTTACAGGAACAGCGTTAGATACCCCTTTGGTCACTCTGGGCGATGGTGTAGGGCCTTCTTCATAACCCACAAGGTAACGAAGGCTTTCTGGGATGCAGTCCGCATTGGGAGTTGAGGGCGTAACACCTTCTTACAGCCTCTGCCCTAAGCATTCACAATAGCAAAACCCAACATCTTCGCTCTGCAGGGTGCAACTCATGAGGGGCTTGGCCCATGATCTGAGCTTGTAGGTGGTGTGTTAATGGTAGTATCGATAATCCACAGAAATACACCGCAGCAACCCCAGGAGGAGAGCTTCTTGTGTTGCACCAGTGAAGTAGTGTCGGGGCTTTTAGGGAACTGGCCAAACGAGCTGAACTCAGCGTATGCTTACAGCAGGCGGAGGAGAGATGCCGAACACACGCTGCCTGCTATCAGCGGCCCTGCGGTTGCCAAGAATTGCAGCTACACCATTACGTAAACCATCACACAGTACACATTGTGCAGACAGACATCTTGTTTGTGTGTGAATGGATCTGCGTAGGTACATGGGGAAGTGCACACATTTTAACAGGTTCATGATTTAAATTTAGTACCAAAAGTTAGGCGCTTTCATAGCCTGAAGTCGTCACCGACAGACGGTATTCACTTCTTTTTTGAAATGGGGGAGGAGAAATGGAGAAGCATGCAGCATGATATAGCAAATTTATCCTGTTAGATAAGGCTCAAGTGTATTTTGCCTTTTTGACAGATTCTGTGCTAACAAGGGCAAAGAGTAGCTCTGGTCTCCTACCACACTAAACAGGCATTTCACTCATTTAACCCTTGGAAAACAGGCCGGCTCCCAGGAAAATAACAATACATCATTCCAAACCATACCAAGTTCTGTGAATGTGATAATTTAATTCAGAGTAAAGCAATTAGTCTGTGTAAAGAACTTAAAGTGTAACAAGTTGCTTATTTGTAAAAGTAGCTATTTATAGCTCATTAAGCACAGAAGAACCCTTTACACTCAGCTTTTTGACTGCACTCCTTCAATTCGGCCCAATCAACCCAGATTTTCTCAATCTAGAAACACAGTGAAATGAAACAAGGGAAATGAAACAGTAAGTGGATCGGTCATTTCTGCTCAGCTTTTCAGGCTGCTATACTGGGGTGGTTTTTTTGGTTATGACATGCTGAAAACAATAAGCCACCTGAAAACTCTGGCTGCAATTTTAACAGAGGCATTATTTTCAAGAAAATTGAAAATTCTGTTATAAAATGAAACTTTCTCAGACTCTTTTGTATATATATACACACACATATATATCTTCACACCTAACTTGATATTCTGCTCAGAATTGGTAAAAAAATATAAAGGGTTCATTATTTGGTTAAAAAAAGAGACTGCTCTCCAAGCATTGGGCCATCCTGGTATGCAGAGGAATAGCCCGGCGCATAGTAGTCAGTGCAAAAGACTAAAACACCTGCTCGCAGTCGTACCCAAATATTTATTTCAGAAGCCTTTATCTATTATTTGGGATAAAGTATGTGCTCCTACAGGCCTGGCGGTAGATTAAAATATTTCATGGTTATGGCTATTCTGCCGCATGTCTTTTTCCATAACGCGCAGCAGTGCTAAGGTGGCTGGACTCTCAGAGCGGGCAGGACAGGTGAAATGTATTACCCCATGACTTGATGGCAATGGACGTGTCTTCTTTGTTGCAGGCAAAGTGCACTTTCTGCATGGCTGGGGACAGTGGCAGATTTTTTTAATTAACATTTGAATCTATTATTTATGAGCGCATTCCCTGATGTCTAAATCCAAGGGCAAGCCCTGCCATGCTTGACTCGGTCTCTCCGGAGAAGGCTGGAAAGGATCTGCAAGCGGGGAGAGCCAAGGCTTTCTGCTTGACCACTCCTGCCTGTCAGGCAAGGACAAGCAGTCAGGGGCTAAAGATTCGCCTGTTCTAAACGTCTGTGCCCCAAACATCATTTGCTGAGGAGAGCCATGTGTCCGCTCACCACTCTGGGGTGACTCCGCTGATCCCAAATTTGCCGATACTGACAGAAGACCTTGTGGTTAAGGCAGGCCCTTTCGACACCACGCGCAGCCTCAGGCTGTGAAGTTCTGACGAGCTGCTCACCCAGTGCATCACGCTCACTTAGGGCAACAGGCACGCTCAAATGAGGACTGTGAAAACCACTCTGGAGTAGTTCACCTCCCTCCAAGACAGACCCGCCAACGGCATCAGTACTCCTGACTTCAGGGTGCTGATAAGGCTTGAAAGCCTATTGCGACCGGCCAGAAGGCAGCTCTCCCCGCACCCAGCTTTCCTCCTACACAGCTGAAGGAGGAAGCAATTATAGCTCTTTGGACCTTAATTTTTTTAGCCTGAATGAGGTACGAGAATCGGGATACATTAAGCACACCAAATTGTCTACATTTTCAGTGGACAGCAGATTTTTAAGTTTACAGCTCAGAAAAGGTATTACGTGGGGTAAGCATTTAAAAATGCTTTTTAAAGAAGTATAGTTAATGTCATGGGGTTTATATTTAAAAAATCTGTAATTTATTTGAATTTTTATTTTCTTGTCTGGTTTTCTACAGCAGAGGGGTAGTTGTATCTTTACACACCTGAGGAATGATTCTGGTGTTTTATCATCACTCAAGAACTGCACGAAAATGGTAACATCTGGCTTTTAATCACGTAAGTAAATGCGGCTCTACCCATGGTAAGAGGTATTATTATTATTATTCTTTGAGTGGTACCATTAAATTGAATGTAAACATAAAAAGGGAAGGGATTGTTTAACATGAATAAACTAGAATAGTTAAATAGTAACCTGGTTTTGGTGGGAAATATAATGCTGCCTTCTTAACCTTAAGAACTGGATGCAGCATTGAAAATAAACTGTTATTTTGTGCAGTCCTCAAGTAGGCAGTACAATCTGCACGCTGTAGTTGGTTATAGAGAAGAGGACTGGCACTGGATGTTTCAAAGTAAATGCATGGTGGCATTCAAGGTCATTTGGAGTCTTTCTATTCAAATTTCAGAAATTTCAAAAAAGAATTGCAGTTTTCCATAGGCTTTAGGTGTCACATGTGTGACCAAATACATCGGCCTTTTTGAAGCAACTTTTGAAAAAGACATGAGGATCTTCCCCATCAGCTGTACTCTTTCTTCAAGCTTTGCAACCAAACTCAATACCCTTTTCAATTTTTTATCAATTTATTAATGATGATTCAAGCCCATTTGGAATCTTTATAAGTTCCTATTTGGGATAAGTTTTTTGTTGTTGTTGGGAAGGGTGAATTGCAGAGGCATAGGGCTGTTTCTTTCATGTGTATTAATCTCAGGGCTTTGTTTATAAAAAATAAAAGCTATCAAAAAGAAGGACAGATGTTCACAAAACCTTGTCTGGGCACTTTTTTCCAAGTTACAGAAGCAGTTATAATTATTCTATCAATAATCAATGGAAGTGCAATTCCTGGATTTCACATAATCATTATATATGGGAATTTGACTGCTGGGTTAATAACCAGTGTTTTGCTGTTCACATACTTTTTATTGTGTTGAATGATAAATTGTACCTATGATCATAAAATAAATTCACTTTTCTCAAAACCAGTTATTGATTCTGTTGTCCTGTAGGCAATAAAGTCTTCTGAAGAGAAGTACAAAGGGAAGAGAAATAAGCAATTATGGAGATAAAAAAGAGCTGTTCAGAGGAGTAACATTTGTAAGTCACAAAGGCTGTTGTTCTATATCCAAATAGCTGATTTCCAGTAGTTCTTTCCTTACGGTAAACTACTCTATTTAGAATTACTCTTGCTGATAAATTGTCTTACAAATTCTTAATTCAGGAAATAGGGTTTGTTCTTTTCTAGTGACTGTCTCTCTGATCAGCTTTAGTGACCTTGAAATTAAAGGACTCGGAGGCTGTTTACACTTGTATTCAGCTATGGGGCACTGAATTACCCTGCACAGGTCTTCAAAACTCAGCTCAGAGTTTTCAGTTGCACATAATACGTAGTATTTACAGAGTCCATCCAGATGCCAGGATGTAGCTGTGTATTCACGGACTGTGTCTGATATCAAGTACTTCTCAATGTCAAAGCTTATTAGATAAATGTAAGAATACTTGCAATTATTCCTGTCCAAGAAGGTAAACTAGATCTACAATGTTAGGTCCTTTCAATAACTAAAAGAGGGGTTTGGGGTGTTTTTTCTTCCTTTCTTGCTCCAAGAGTTGAATTACTTTTCAGTACCAGGGGAGATATGATGGTATGAAAATAAAGCTGAAATGTTTCATATGACAAACTGTTGGACTACAAGCAGGAATCAAACCATCACATCTGAATCTGGTTTCTTCTGGCCCGTACTTGGTAAGGTTTGTACTGTAGCAATCCAGGGGTAAGTTTGCCTTATGCTGATTAGGCATCTCTCATGCCTTCTGTTCTTCACTACAGTCTGTCGTGTCCTTGTAGTAGTTCAATCTTGTCACCTAAATCCAGAGTAACTCACAACAATTGATGCTAATATTTCATTTACACCACTATCAAGACCGCTGGTCAAGAATCTGTGCATAGCAACAGACATTTATTGCTGTCTTCAAAATATTTAATGATTATGGTCATAAGCAATTGGAAATGACTAGCCGATAGGTATTTTGAGAGCTTCTGTCCCCTAGATTTTTATTAAACCAGAATAGAAACTTGCATTACTCAAACAAGTCTGAACTAACCAAATCTCCACAAGCTTTCAGAGAGCTTGTTTACAATAAATACTTCTTATTAACAAAGTATTAAACAAATAGAATGTGATTCTGTCATCTTTGCTCACTGGTTGCCTTTTGCAGTCCTGAAAACAATGGTGTTCTTAATTAAATACAGGGATCCCTAGTCTCATAAAGGTTGCCCATTTGCTAAGTTCAAGTACTTATTTAGAGAGGATGTGGGTTTTTTAAAATATTGCATCCTTGGTGTCAGTAATGTTATACAGATAGGTGAAACTGTCACATCCTTGAACTAAAGCTTTAACAATTAAATGAAATAAGAAGAATACTTCAAAAGCCTCTGATGATTTTGTTAACAAATATGTTTTATTTAACATGTTATGGCATAAGATTAAACTCAGAATTAATAAAGTAAAATACATGCTTTTGCAGATATAATAAGATCAAAAAAATACTTTTTTAAAAGTACCAAAAAACCCTCAACAAGTTGTTACATACTCTGTGCTTTCATTATTATTCTTTCAAACATGGTGCTTATTCACTGTATTTCAGCTGTAAAGCTTCTGCTTTCACATCCAGCTCACTTAAGAATCTATTATTAATTCCTTTAAAACATGCAAAAAATAAGACTTCCAAGAAGAACAGCCACACAGCCATAGAGCTACAGAACTCACTGCAAGAATACCGAAACGTCAGTTAACATCAGTTAATTACAGTTTAAGGCTAAGATCCTCAGCTGGTGGAAATGGGCAGTCACTGACTACAGCAGAACCCAGATGCACCAGTCGACTGCCTGCTTCCAAGTTCCAAGCCATGGCAAGTTGCTTTGTCAGCTATGGTCTCTCCATAAAGCAGAGTATTGTATATCTCAAGAATATTTCATTATAATTCTTACACAGCTCTAGGAAAGTTACATTTTTCAAATGCAATATGTTGATTTTGAGTCCCCTCCCAATATATAAATTTGAAAACAAGTTTCTCTGGACAGTTAAAGGAAACCTTGGGTCAAATTCTTGCGTTACATTAAAAAAAATATATCACAAAAGTGCATATACATATGTATGTATACAGGCAGAAGGAAGCCACATTGCCACTTGCAGTGTGGCCAGCTGCAATATATGCCATTTACTGCTATAGACATGGGCCTGGGTTTGGTCAGAGAGTACATATACATGAAAGTAAACTTTATCCCTTGGTTCAAGAGACTCCACTAAGGGAAGTCTTTCCATTAGGGAAAGGAGTAAGGCCAGGGACTGCCTGGAAACAGAGTTTTATTTCAGGCACCTGTATGTGGACCTGGACCTGCTCCACTGAAGTTGCAGAATCAAAGCTTTATTGCAAAAAGAACAGACTATTTTACTCCAAAACAGTAACTAAGTTAGTATATCAACTTTATGGACTTTTGTAGAGCAGATATTAAATAATTTTTTTGATTTCCCACCAAGCAAATCTGGTAGAAATGATACTATATTTCCCATGAACTTCTATAATTTTGTAGTGCCCAAGCTTACAATGGCAACTGAACACACTGAAAGGCGTCCACACTGGGAGTAAAACGCTCACTTCCAGCTCCTAGAAATAGCTCTCAATGACATTTCTTCAGCAGATGAAGAGTTATATTTTTAACTGCAAGCATGGTCTCTGTGCAGGTTGGTTTGATCAGCGTCTCAGGAAGTAAAAATCCAAAATGGCCAGTGTCACGCAGCTCAAATGCAAACGCGTAGGGGATGCCATTCTTGTAGGCCCAGTCCATAGAGCTACCAGAACTCACATCTGAAAGAGGGAATCCGAAAAAAAAATTAAAATATGTTAAATTCAGGTCGTATTGAAAGCATGAGAGAGTTCTTGTGGCATTTTGTCTCCAGAACTCAGTGAATATACTTGCAACTCCAGCTGTTGCTTGCCCTGATCCAAACACCCTTCAGAGAGGGGCATGGGTGCCCAGGACCTGGTGAAAGGTGTTTAGCACAGTATGGGATTAGATCCTTGATTTTCACAAGGAAAAAACTAATAACTGACTTTTTTGTGTAAAGCAAAACTTTAATAAAAGAGAACATTTAGTATAAAACCTCAAACTGTTCTTGTCCCTGGGCAAGTGGAGTCTAAAGCTTTGCTTCCACAAAGATCTCCCAGATGGACTGGAGCTCTACATGGTCCTAGGTTTAACTTGGGTTTTTTAGGCAATTCCTTTGCAGGCAGTAGGGAGAAAGCTGATAAAGTAATCTACAATCTCCTTTTCAAAGTGCTTTTAAAATCCTTTTCTCTTCATTTCTGTCTTGTTTTCTCACCATTTCCTTACAGCATGAGAGCATTTGCATAGGTGGTGTCTAATATTAACAAACTTTCCCAAGGAAGTGTGCTTCTTATGCTTTCGTTATCTCCATATGTTGATTACCCAAGACATTTATATTTATATAAAGATCCATCTCTCATGTGGCCTGCTGTCTTCTGTGCAATTCTAGCATTAATTCACACTGCTCTTCCTTTGACATAGCGACTGACTGCACTGTAATGAGCACAAGATGATGACTGTGCTGTGAGATGGAGGGCCCACAATAAAGCGGAGCTTTAGCCAAAACACAGCAACAGCAGAGAAGATGCAGGAGGTTACCTGTGAAAAATCTTGCTATTTACTTAAGCTTTTTCAGTGTCTGCTTTCATTACCAAGAGCATTCAGGCCTCATAGTTTCAGTAATAAAAAAAAAGTGTCTCAGTGAAACCTATTGAACTTCTTTTTCTCTTACCTGTCTGCACAGAGAGCTTGCCTGACAAATATCATTACATGCTTAAAAGGCATATCTTAAAGATATTTTGTTATAGGGAAAAATGCACTTGAAATCGCTCTGTGAAAAATGGAAGATGTCCAAATAAAGATACTATTGCTATCATTGATCATCATCTAGACACAGAGACGTTTGAAACCTACCTTTTAAAAAGATCATCCTAAATTTTAGAATGAGCTCTATGAATAGCTGTATCTATCACAATTGCACAGGAGAGGCAAAGTAATTGTGAAAAACAAAACCTACTTTGAATTATTTCCTCACAAATATTCTGTAACTTAGTAGTGCTTTTACAGTATCTGATAAAGATAGGCTTTTTAAGATCTTGTTTTATCTTTCTTTTTTAAAATATCTGGTTTTAAATGTTATTTGCTGGATTTTGCCTCTCAAATCCTTTGCATTTTAATCTCTTTTATTGCATTAATTGAGTTAATCTTACTGTAATCAACTGACTGAATCAGTTACAAAACTTTTATCTTCCACCTTCCTCACCATCCACAACTGGAACAAAGTTCACTTTAAACAGTGTTTGCTTTCTTTGTTGTAATAAGGGTAATCTCCTTCTTACTATAGGTAGGTCAAAGTTACAAACCTGTGCCAGAGGAAAACTTACACAAAGTACTAGATGCAGGACCATATCTGTATCTTATACCATAGGCTGACTGAAGAGCATTAACAGCATCATAGGCTGCTAATTCCTGTGAGGGGGGAGAAAAACAAATACATAAATTAGACTTTGAATTACACACTGTAATGGGATTGGAACCTGAGCTATGAATCATTGACTTCCTGCACGATGCTCCATGAGTCCATGGCAGCTAATTTAAAAATATTTTAAAGGATAAATGCATTATTTATTTTTATTGAGAGCAATTCCCTAATTCCCTGAAAAACTTGATTCGGTATTTTCATGGCATAAAGAAGCTCATTGCACTGTGAATGATGAGCCATTAAGTATTTGTAATTATAGGTATATATACCAATTTAGTGACACAACAAATTTAGGCAACATGTGAGACCATGAGATGGAATAATCTTTTTTATGCAGTTTAAAAGCCACGCAGGCATTTTCTGTCAGTACCTGTGGATGCATTTCCCAGTCCACTAAACCTCAACTCTGCTGGGCTTGTGAAGCAGAAACAGTCTCTTGATGACACCCCACAGTGGTTCAATGAGCAGAGTGGGAAGAAGGAAAAGAGGCAAATTCCACTCCTGAATCTCTGATGGACAGATGAATGTTCACTGCTGGTCTAACTTCCTCTTGGGCCAGATGATGTAGGCTTGGAGAACTCTTTCCACTATTGCAGAAATGTGATTTCAATACTGTATGGGGAAAATCAGCACCTACATTTCAACATCATATGGATGCAGTCTGTTTAGGAGGTTCATGGCATCCTGTGAAACTGGGTGCAGAAGGCCCGGCCCATGGTAAACTCTGAGGGTCACACATGGATAATGCATCCAAACACAGAGAAAGGATGCATGTATTCAAAAGAAAAAGGAATATTATGATCCCAGAGAAAAGGATCCCGGAGAAGGTACAGTGAAGGCCGGGAATATCTAGGAAACACAGAGCCGTCTCTCTATAGAGAGCAGGAAATTAACACTATTGGACCTAGAAACTGCTGGACTTTGAATCGCTGGGTAAAGCTGCAATGGTTGTTTTAGTTATTTCTGTGAACTGAAGAGCCGTAGGTTTCAGTTTATGCAAGTCTTTATGAACTTGGTCCTTACCTTGTTATTCATCAGGCGCTAGATGAATGCACTGGGGAAGGAATACTCTATACTTGCCTTTCCGTTTATACACTTTCCATAACCTTCCACTTGTTTGCCATTGTCAGGAATCAGGATTCTGACTTAGTCCTCAGTCTGACCCGTGCAGGCATTCCTGCTGTGGGTCTTTGTCCGCCCAAGTAGAGTAGCCAAAGAAAACTGATTTAAAATATCATTCCAGAACATAAGAAAAGTTCATTTTCACTTACTGGCCAGCAGGTAGGGCTTTGGTGAGTTTATTTTACACTGAGATCTGCTCTTAGCAAATGGAAGAGCACTTTTTTACTCCATTATAAAAATCTGTTAGGCACAACTAGATTGTTTGTTTGTTTGTTTCTCTGGTGGAGACTCTGCTGTTTTCAACTTGCCCCTTCTCTTCCTCTTGCCACCTCCACAAGAGAGAGCATGGAGGCAGGGACCACTGAAGTCAATGCTGCCAGGAACTTCTGCTGGGGTGGGATGTGGTCATCAGCTGGTGCAGATGAGCAACCTCTGACTCACCCTGACACCAAAGATGAGGAGGTGGGAGGAGGTCCGAGGAAGAGGGAAGTGCTGTTGCTTGGGACTTTCCCTCCTCCCATAGATGCCTCAACTTCTGTGAGTCATGGCACACAAGATCCATGACAGGATCGGAGGTGTCGGACCCCGTGAGGGTGGCAAGGTGGCAGTGCAAGGCCACGGCGGTGGCAGTGGGGCCTCGTAGGGCTCTGGGGAGTAGGGAGCTCCAGCTGCAGCCTCCTGGGGCTGATGTCTGGTGCCTGTGCTGGAGCCCCAATTACCAGGCTCAGTTGCTCAACAGATATTTGGTGAGCAGCTGTGCCCAGCACTTACCATCCTGGGGCCGTGGTGTGAAGCTGGGATGGCCTGACAACAGGCCTGATGCCACGGGAGCAGGCTCAGCTAAGAGGGCTGAGATAGGTGGACAGCAATGTCCTGGTAAATGCGCCATGGAAAGGAGAACATAGCCACAAAGACGACTCCCTGTGCATAAGTTACTCATTGTACAGCAATGAGACAATAGAAGCAAGCCCTGTTGAAATCGTTCTGAAGAAATAATTTGGCAATGCCGATTTAAAAACAGCACAACAGTACGGGGTTCTGTGCAGAGGCAGCAACTGCCTGAAGGCCAGCCTAGGAGTGACCCAAGTCCACATCCACCACGTAGGCAGACATCTCTGGGCATTGTGAGCTCGATGCTCTTGGCCTTGAGGGGTGCTGCTTGCTCCCACTGTTGGAGTTATGTGCCCACAGACAGGGATAGTTCTCAACTGCATCATACTGTGCAGGTCGGATCCTGAATAAATCCAGGCAACCAGTCTTTGAACATCCTCAAGGAGAAAGCTTCACATAAAAGTACCAGATTTTTACAAAGACATACACAAACTCAGTTGAGCCATACAAGTTCACTGCAAACACTAAGGCAAATGACTGTACAGGAAGAAAAAGGATGAAAAGTAGGTGAAATTTAAAACTCTTGAGGTGGATTAATGTTTCTGCTGTTTTTTCAATCTAAAAATGCACTTTCATTTTAAGTATCTTAAAAGAACAGATTTCAGGAGAGTGTTAATAAGAGAGTTGTGCCTAAATTAGAACAGAATATGCATGTTGTGATCAGTACACAGCTCTCCAGTTTCAAAGCAACTCTGAATAATTGAACACTTAATCGAAATGGTAACTGACAACTCACTAGAATGATACGACCCAGACAGAAACATCCTTTCATCTGTTCAGGATTAATTGTGTCCCCCTGTTAGCACCAAATGTTATTTATCCACTATGCATGTGGAGTCCTACAGTTGTCCACTGTACACAGTGCGTATAGACCAACAAAGCTTGTTCCATAAGCAGCAGGAAATAGAGATCTGCTGCTTTCCAGCTTACTGTAATTCTCCAAGAGAAATGGAGAATCTGAAACCTCAGCCTAAGTCACCATTTTAGACACTTCAAATATTAAAGACTATTCATTTCGGAGCCACCAGGGGATGGAGCCTTTGGCTGCAGGCAAATATTAAAAAACACAAATAAATAAGCAACAGTATTCCATTCTTTTTCACTGTGATCCCCGTAACAAGCTTTCTAAATAACAGGAAATTACTTCAGTTTCTTATTCTGACCTCCCTGTTCTTTTTGACCCACTGCAATAAAAAGAAATATGGAGTCCAAATACTGGCAAAATATTTAGAGCTGGGATTTGGCTTCCATTTGTCCAGGGCTGTTGTCTAAAACAGTGTCTCTCTTTGTCCCTTTAGGTCTGTACTCCATTCCCGTTGATGAGAAGCCTGATCCAAGGTCTCACAAACCTGGGGAACACCTACTACACATCAAAAACTGGGTTTCTTTGGTCTGAAAGCTGTGGATGGAAAGGTAGAGTGTGTGTGCTGAGGGGCAGTTACTCCTTGTCTGAGAGTGGAAATAGCCCTTGAGCAACAAGAACAACACATACTAAGGATTTACTGGTATGTGTGAAAACTCTCAGAGACTCCTTTTCCTTACAATGAATTTCTTGCTATTGCCTTATGTTGCTCTGGGTATTTTTGTCAAGATACCCAACAGTCATCTTCTTGCAGAGCCGATGCTCATTCTTCCTAACACTATGTCTTTAACTTCTGCTGTCTTGTCTGTTCTTAAAAAAAATGTGCTTGCACCTGCTGGTCTTCAAAGGAATGAGAGTCTGTGCTTTTAAATTCTCGATCTATGTTTTTTGGTAAGTAACAGTCACCAATTCACTCAGGGAGCTCTTCTTCCCTTTGCCACACACCAAAAGAGGGTGGAGAAGGTAGAATAAAAAGAAGGCTCATGGATTTATTCACAGTCAATGCAAGGTTGGGTGGCCAGTCCCCACAAGTCTCGTATTTTTAGCTCCTCTGGCTGCTTAGTTAACTTCTAATTTGCTCTGTTTCCCGTGAATGACATCAGACAGGAGAATTTTTAGTAGCTGCTGAAATGAAGTGCCTTAACAATAAAAAAAAATACGAAGAGAGTTCAGTTTGTGGAGTGCTGGCTGCTCAGCCTCCTGAGAGGGCAGCTGAGTGAAACTTCAGCGAAGCCCCAGGGACTAACAACATCATTTATTCTGCACAGGATAAATCTAAGGTGCAGTTAAGTGCCTTTTGGAATAAACTAGCTTAAACTAGTAAGCTAAATGTCACTGCAGCTTGCAAGGTCAAAAAGGGAGATATATGGACGATGTAACTTTACCGGGGACTAAGGGTGAAAGAGGGGCTCGCTGCTGGTTGGTGCAATGTGTGTCTGTGAGCAGGAGCGAACAGAAAGCGAAGCTTAAGCCACATTTCTCTATGAGAATAAGCCACAGGGAGGGTTTTATGTACAGGAGGCTGGCTAAGAACAGACCTCAAAGTGTGAGCAGAGGGAAGAGTTCTCCTGCATTTGGATGAGCATGGAACACACGAAATGTACATATTTGTAAATCAATAGGTTTGCATCAAAACCCATCCTTTTATTATTTTATTCTAATACAGAAAAACTCCAAAGCACCTGATGTTAATTAACTGCTTGTCTTAAAGGGGTAAAACCACTACGTCTGAGCAGGATGATACATAAAGCAACAGAAGCTTTACTTTTGGTGAAACCTACAAGATTTCTTCTCTAATTGAGAATAATAAGCCATTTTGATTTTATTTTGTTCATAAAATGGAAGATGATCTTCTTTGTGCTTCTAATGTTTAAGTTCTGAGCATGAAGGGACAGAATTTCAAGCTAGACGCCCAAGGACTTAACTACACAATTCCCATTACAGTTAATTAAATAAAATGATAATAACTATAATTAAAAACCAGGGATTTATCCTATAAAGTAATTTAAAGGGACCGATGGATGGAAGGCACTATACCATTTTAATCAAATTACCGCTGACTCACTTTGAATGAAGGTTATATAACCAGAAATGCTATTGCAAGCGGAACCAGAATAAATACTGCCCGATATTAAATATGTGCGAAGCATTGAAGAAAGAAGTCTCCTCTCAAAACAAAATGTACCAGAAAATATTTTATAGGGAAGCATATTCTCCCAAGTTTTAATGTACTTACCACACAGCTGAAGTTTGGAATAGTTGCGTATTTGTAAGAGTAAGGGTACAGCAGCATCTGCGCATATGCGTGGAAGGACAAATAGGCTTTTATTTGTTTCCGATGTTTCCGGAGAAAATGAGCAACAGCCTTTACTTCAGGCTCGGACTCAGGAAAGGGGCCACAGTAGGTGTCATCACATGGGTGAAATGAAGCACCTTCATCTAGAGATCGAAAAAGAAAGTTGATGGTAAGTGATCATGGAGAATTTCTAAGGATCAGCTTCTGGATCAGCCTGCGTGGGCCTGCATGCAGAGTGTGAAAAGCAATAAACAAATTGCTTTCTTGTGACTGATGGGCATGAGCCAGTGGGACCTCAGTGCAGCAATCTGCTCAGTCGTCTAGTAGACGCACCAAGTTGCCAATTGGCCAACTACATGCAGTTCTCCCCAGAAGACATATTTTTAACCCAACAGAAAAGGAGAACCTGACTTCATTGTATTTTCTTTCCTGGCTTTCCATACGAGGGGCACATTTTATGATAGCATTTTATGATATGACAGTATTAAAACTATTGAAGGGTCTCAGTAGGTCTATTTGAAATGAGTGCTATACCTCTTTCACTAGTCACTGCCAAGACAAATCTAGCCTTTAAGAGCATTTTAACATACCAGCTACTACAGTGATGATTACAATGGCAGATAGATAACCTCAACAGTCATTATCTTAGAGACTGGTTTAAAACATGAAAATAGTCCCTGACTACTGCCTATTTCACTCTTACCAACCTTATGGGAAAAAATGGCAAGTCGCGTAGGATGATTGCTCAGTTAGCTAAAATAGAAATCATCTCAGTTTGCACTGGGCTTATTTTTCCTTTAAGTTTGGTGCAGGGATTCAGTTGTGAGGATATCTTTCACCATGTCAACCTGCTCAGGTGGCAGTAAGCTGCAGCAGTGTAGCCTGTGTGTAGTGTCCCATGAGGTACTGAAAGATGAAACTCAGAAAAGGAGATGTGGCAGTGGCTCCTTTATCATTTAGCAATTCTGGATCTAAGCCACTGTCTCATTTACAGTGAGCCTGGGCATAAAAGAACAATATTTATGCAAATCCACTCTGCACTTTTATCCACTGTGGTTTCAAAATGCCGCATGTTTTACACTGACCCGCATAATAATAATAGTTTGTTTGCGACATTCCCTGGTGTCATCAGGGACTTACAAAAGCAGTGTTTTATTAGCTTTCCTTTGTATAGTAACTACTCCCATCTTCAAATAATAAGAGTAGCGTGTGAGAAGGTGTAATAATATGAACTAAAACAGGTTATGCAGTCAACCTGATGCCAAAAAAAGTGGAAGAATTTCATGCTGCAGCTTCATTTGTAGTATGAAAATTGAGGCTACCATTCAATGGCCACAGGTGGGGATTTCAAAAGGTATTAGTGCTTAGATTGCAGTGGATACGGAAGGGTTATGTAGAGGGCAGATGGTCTGCTCCCTGCAGAACAGATGGCCACCAAGTCATCCAAATCCCAAGAGCAGTCTGCCTCGATGTCTTGTCAGATAATATGGCTAAAGGAGAGCTATTTAGCAGAGCCTCTGGAGCCTTTGCTTTTTTTTTTTTTTTATGGATAATTCATCTCCTGTAACAGTGTTGTATACTGAATCATGAAAATGGGCATCACTGTTAATAAACAGCAGAAACCTACAAGCTAATGGTAAAATGAACCAATGGTAAAATATGACTCAGTTTAGTGACTTTCAGTGAAGAAAAAAACTCTCTAAACTGTCCAGCCTACTGTCACGAGCCATTTGCAATGCCAGCTGTAGTTAATGTTTTTCCTTAAGTGAAGCTGTCTGGTAGTAAAAAGAGCGGGTTTCCATGGTGGCCTTGGCTAATGTGAGGATATTCTCAATTTTCATACTGGAAGTTCTTTTAAAGTAACACAAGAAGGAAAAAAACAATGCAGTACGTATTAACTCCCATGAAATTTCAGAGTTACAGTCATGAGAAGAAAATGGAATTGCATAAAATGTCACCATGCTGCCTTATTTTTGTACCTGATAGCATACCCCCGGGGGAGGAGAAGAGTCCTCCAGCAGCCATCACGAGATCAAATGTACAAAGGAAATGTGTGCAGAGACTGATAAAACCAACACTTTGGTGCAGAAGGCAGACTGGGAGGATGGATGAGCTGCAGCATGATTCTCAAACTTCCTTGCAGCCAATTCTTCTGCCAGTATGGGGAACCGTCCCCAGTGGGCAATGGGGTGCACTGGAAATTGGGATGCACTGGAAATGTTAACTCCCACTGCTGCTCTCTTGGGGTTTCAGATGCAACCCCATTAACTGGATTTGTGCTATGACATAATTTAGTTCTAAAAGTACCTCATTATTGGCTTTGAAGTTGCTATTTATTTCATGAAGGGTAAACCATTGTCCTAGTTATTGCACATAAATATATACTGCAAGGAGCATTTCTACCCAGAGATCTTGCTGTCAGTATTCGCCTGGGTCTGTGTGCAATTTCTGTGCACTATTTTGGGCACAGGGGTCTGCAAAGCAAAATCTACCACAGTCAGTGATATGGCCCTTTTCTCAGCCTCTAGAGAATACAGAAGCAACATCATAAAGCTTACATCAAAGTCCTCCACTAGAAGGGAAGAGGGAAGCAGAAGGGATGCTGTGTTATCTTTACCAACTCGCTCACTGCAGCTAGCGATCAGCGGCTTTGCTGGGGCCGGATTCTGCCACAACACACCTGCCTGGAAGCCCCATGGTGAAGTTCAAGCCTTATCTGCAAACTGGAAGTGTGACTGAACTGAATTAAAAGGCTTTTACAAGCATAGGTCGTATTAAATGTTAAACACACCATGATTATACAAGCCTCAAAGTGTGATATGATCCAGATTCTTCTCTGCTTCATTTAGTGTCAGATTAATGAGAATATGGGGCGCCGGGTGAGCATCTTCTGAGCACCAGTCAGCCCAGTTCATGAAAGAGCTCTTTATTCTGTGGCAAAATAGAGAATCAGATGGAGTTTGGGGTCTGGTGTGGGAAGCGGAACATGTGCTTAGTGAGATGACAAGCAACCTTGAATGAATTTTTATTTTTTAAACTGGGGCTGAGGACCTGTCTTTGATGTTCGGTGCAGGGGAGAAATGCAACAGGATTACAACACACAATGTGCATGTGTTTTGTTATAGTTTCACTCAGCCTAGAAAAAATGTCTTTTGCTGAACACTAAGCAAACATTTTCAGGACTGAGTAAAGAAGTGTGCTTTAATACAGCATCTGGGGAGCAAGAAGAGGGAGGAGCAGAGTGATTTGAACCCAAGAAAGATTCATTAGAACTAGAAAGAAAATGCGCTGTGTGAGTATTGATGTTGCACTGATAGGTACCTATAACATGGCTCTGAAGACTTTGTAAGAGAACTATTCATTCCAGCTATGCTGGTGGCTAGCTTCTGAACAGTAAATTTATGTCCCCAAAATGCCTGCAGTTGAGACTTATGCACTTAAGTAAAAGATGGTAACAGTGATGCAGGACCTCGGTTCATTTTTATGTTATTTTTGCAGCATAAAATTGCCTTAAAGATAGTGATAGCAGCCCTGGGACTGTCTTCTGTAGTGGAGGGATTCTCAGCTAACAGAGGCTTTCTGTAACTGCTTCTGTGTCAGTCCTCTCCTTACTGCAAGTAGAGCCGAAAAAAATTGGGAGCCTATTTCGCAAGTCCATATTGTATTGAATGTATGCTTCTGTTCATTCTCACCTCATTTGTAATCTCCCCAGGCAGACTATTCATGCTCACTTTTATCCTTACAGTTCTCAAAAATCCACTTAAAGAATCCAATTGCTGCAGGCCAGACTGTACAGTGTTCACTCCTGCTGCAAGCAGTCGGAGTATTGTGGAAACATCTAGAGACTTCCAGTAGAAGAGGGATGGGCTGAAGGGAGGGCTGTTGCACTAGCGCTATGCAAACACAATTTCTGTCTTTACAAGTTTATAATGTAAATAAGGAAGGTGGACGAATGCTGGAGGAGGAAACAGCTGCACAGAGAGGTGAAGGAAGTTGCTCAAGATGGGAGAGCAGGTCAGCAGAAAAAAACAGGTATGTACCACCATATTTCACAACAAAGTGCTATTTCTGCGGCACCAGAACTTGTATGGCTGCTTACTCCTGTGCGAGTTGCACTATCTTGCTGTAAGATTTAATAAAATACCATTTCTTCTTCAGTGGACCCATTCCAAATCTTCTGCTAGTATTTCATTACTGCTGCATTCTCTATGCAAAACTGAGGTCAATTTTTATGAAAGTATTTACAGAAGTGCTGGGAGTTTAAAATTGGATCCCCATGCATTTAGGAGCACCTTCTTTCTTTATTAAAGCACTAATAATAATGGCCTTAAAATATTCTCATACAATTCTCTGTGAGGCCAACAAAGCAAGTCTGACATTTCCAAAGCTAAAGCCATTTCAGAGAAATGATGAATTGAATTAAATGAAGTTTGAAATGTTTCCTAAAGCTGTAGTCAGGTAAATTCTGAAAGGTGATGGGCCAGGCTCAGTACCGTGCTTCAAATTATTTACATGATTGCAGAAATACAGAAGAGCTATATGTGCATTTTTTCACTTTTGCCACAGTCACCATGAAAACTTTTTACTTGTGATGAGATGTGTCTTTCCAAAGTTCAGGACTTTTTTAGAAGCTAGAAGAAAGATTTGAGCCCTGGCTTGTGGCTTTCAGGGAAAGTAGCTTCAACTTCAACTATGAAAAAGAGAGCACAATGGATGTGATTTAACCTGCTTACTCTGCTGGATAATTAAATACAGGTAATCTGAACTGGTGGACCAAAATATCTCCAGACTTACCACACCATTTCACTTTCCAGTTGCGATTAGCATCAACACCATGACACCGAAACCTTGTGTTCTTTGATCTTGTTTTTCTCCAAAATCGATCCTAACATAAGTTATAAAATAGTTAAACAGCAGTATTACTATATTTTAGCAAAAATCTATTTGTACACATAACAAACCAACCCTAGTAAAGATATTCAGTATTATATTTTAACTGGAATCATTTACTTCCATTTTGCATGCCACAAAGTGATGGATCAGATTACACAGAAAGTCACCTTTGAATGATTTAGCAACCATTCGATCGTTCCTTTCTGAACTATTTGTTGAGTAATACTACTGATACTACTTACATTTGTCCAGCTAAAATGATATCCATCCACATTAAATACAGGCATGATATAGAAATACAGCTGAGTTAGCATCTTTCTCATGGCAGGATCAGTCTGGTATGTCTGGAGAGCCTAAAGCAGAAAAGCCAAAGAAAGTAGTTTCCATAATAAAAATAATTTCCCGATTACGTATTGTGACAGGCTAAGACAGTCACGTGGCCTTTGGCAGTGCAGAGACCTGATCTCACAGCACCACTGACATCCTTAGAGCTGCACTTGAAAGGCTGATATCTTCCTGCAAATGTGATAAAAGGCAGCATGCGAACATGAGAAAAAGGTGCTCAAAAGACCCTATTCTCTCTGCTTCTCAGTTACTTTCAACAGCCAAGAAAATGCAACTCACATTACAGAGAAGCAAATGCATACAAAATATTTCTTGACGTAGGAGCTGAAAGTCAGTGGAATAGATTCTTAGTTAAGGAAACAAATTTAGCTCCTGTAAGACAATGGAGTGCTATTGTTTCCACCAGGTGATGATTTGGTAAGGTCAGAGCATGTCTTAAAGTGTTTAAGGCTCACACTGCATAAGCTTTTGTTGTTTTCAAAATGATTTACTATATGCACAATCATCCATACAGGCAGCTTATTCCTTTATAATGTAGAAAACCCTCGACTTTTGGAGAACCTCAAGCACAAAGGTTAGTAGAGGAATTCTAAGTAGAGAAAGTTTTTTTTTCCATTTTACATCTTAGAAGAACGCAGCAAACCAGGGGCTCCTCAGCAGTTCTGTTTGCTAGTACCAGGGATGCTCCTTTACTAGTTTTTGGAGGCTTGGACTCCATGTGCTGTAGCAAAAACTGTCCCTTGTCATAGCTGGACATTGAACTTGCAACCTTCAAAGTTTGTCTTGATTCTGTAAGGCGAGGAATCAAGTACTTCACCTGGCAGGCGGAAAGCCTATCACACCACCGCTGGGTTCAAAGGGGTGCCAGAGGCTGGCTCCTCCTCCTGGTGCTGTGGTTACAGCAGTATTTCTGGCCCTCCAGATCCAAGAAGTAATGTGTTGGGGGGGGACACACAAAGGGAAACGTTTGCTCTGAAATAAACTAAGCTAAAAGCTTTTCAGTTGACAAATGCCAGGGAACAGTGTGACGTACAGGAATTCAGTATTTCTGGGCTCCTAACCATGCAGCTCTTTGGATTATTGAAGCTGCCACTGGAGCTGAGAGATGCTTTTTGCGGAATACCCTTAAGAACTACCCATACAATTGAACATGTCTGGGGCTGGAATTTACTCATGGAGGAGTCTGAACATATTTTCTTTTTCTTTATTGAGGGCCTAGTGAGGCTTCTAAATGCTTTTTCTAAGCTGTTCATTAATCACCTCTCTGTCGTGAATGGCTTTCTCCTCCCCCAGCCTCAGCTTCCCTCCCAGCAGTGCTCTGCACGTGCAGGTCCTTCAGCCGCACTTGCTGATCCAAAGCAGCGCGCCCATCCCTGTGCAAAGCCACCGAGTCACCCCGTGCTACTCCACACCAAGCTCCTCTGCCGTTTCAGCCCAGGCAAGAGGAGGGGAAGGTGAGCAATACAGCGCAAAGGGGGCACAGCGCAGAATGAAATGAGACTTCGGCAGCAGGTGGGACAGCATGGCGTGGAGCACTTCAGAGATGCTGAAAGAGGATAAGGTTATCGCAGGGGAGAAGAGGATGACAGTGGGCTTTTGAAGAGCTTGGTGGAGCTGTGGGCTGCCTGGGAAAAAGTCCCCGGCCAATGCAGAGGTCACAAGTCCCCTGGCCGACGTGCCAGAAATTCCCTGAAGATTCTTAACTGGAATAGGAGAGCATTTAAATTCAATGTACTGGTACTGGGAAGCCACATCAGGGCTACAAATATATTTGCATAAAAATATTGGTATTCAGGGAACTGCAGCTATAGGAAAAAGTAATTTGGTCAAAAAAGAAAGCAATGGTTACTCAAAAAATAATGACCGTGAAAACAGGGCCTCTGTTTCATTGATATTCCACATGCAGAAAACACATACTGAAGAAACTAGGGCTACTCTGTGCATTAATCTAGCTCTGCACTTAAATCTTCACAGGATTAAAAGCCTATATGACACGTATGGATATTAAATCTGTAAGACTGTCCTTACAGTGGAAACAGAACCAAGCTGTGCTCCAAAATGTAAGTCAAGGAAAATGAAGATCTCTGTCATGCTTATTTCAGGCAGAAGTAATTTGGCTGGGGAGGAAGGAAGTCACCACGCACCGCTTCCTTGACTTTTTCATGCTTTTCTCTTTTTAGACAGTATTAACAAATTAAGCTCAGGTTGTTTCTCCGTGGTGGGTATTTACATATCCGTGATAATGAGATTGGCATATTTGCTTGTATCTATATTTACAAATGACATTCTTTTGCTGTCAGTTACATCTGTAATTATGCATTTTGTTACACTGTGCTGTTATATACTGTATTTTAAACTGCAATGCTATAATATTAAACTCTTTAAAACACTTTCAAAACCATGTCCTAAAATAACTACAGATAATTAATTAATTTAAGGGAATACACTCCTTAGAAATTGCATGGATGAGCTTTGCAAATTTTTCAGAACCTTTGCAAAGTTGTAAAAAGTGACATAATGAAAATATTTGAATTAAGACTTCTTAATGTTCAATATGTTTTAAATCCTGTGAAGAATATATTTTTCTTGCAAGGTAAAAGCACCACCATTTAAAACCAAAACAAAATGCAGACTGCAAAATGCCAAGCACCCTTTAATTTTTTAAAGTCATTGACAAAACACTATGAAAGACTTTAGAAAGCATTATAGTCCCCAGTAATACTCTTCAAAATTTTAAGTCTTAAAGTTGTTTTAGAGTCAAACACGTCAATCACATTCAATTCTGTTCTTTAAAGCATATATGGTTTATCTTCATAATTTGGTTACCCTTTTAGAGGAGCATTTCATTAAAAATGTAATAGACCTGCTGCAACTTTCTTCTTCATGGAAAGCAAGAGTGTAGACGGTGTAACCTGGTGTGAGAGAGATCATATTCACTCTTTCCGCTGGAAATATTTTGTCCTTCATAGTGTTTTATCTGGCAATTTTATTTGAGATATGTAATCAGGCATCACGGACGCTATAATCTTACCTCCCTTAACAGGGAGTCTCTGGCACTGCGCCTTACAGTTACTAAGGTGTGTCCCGCTGGAGCATATCCCACAATTTGCCTTTTGTGACGTGACTCTCAAATCCTCCGAACAATGATCATGCAAACCACCAACCCCCCCTGGCAGCGTTGAAACATTTTCTCTTCACTGTGGCACAAGCAAGACGAATATAAACCATTAGTGAATTAACTGCATTGTAGTTTGCACAGAGCTCTCCGAATACAAAGTAATGTGACTTTATATGGCTTGATTCTGCTTCCCCATCACGCAATCAATAGCAGCTTTGCTGCTGAATGCGCAGAGAGCCAGACTGGCCCAGTAAATGCTGAATAGTGTTATTAGTGAATGAACAGATGATACAGGAACCCTGCCAACACCGTGCAATCTGCCTGGGGATGGGGGAAAGGACCAATGATTAATAGGAGGGGGCTCGATCATCTGGATCAGCAGAGCGGGGGTTGTTGATAGAGCTACGCCAGCTTAGGCTGGCTGAGGATCTGGCCCATAGGAAATTTAATTTGGGGGACGAAGTGAACAAAAGAGCTATATTGTAAACTGACAAGGCAATAAAAGGCAAGAGTTTAAAATGGATTTAGGATACGGTGTGGCTTTTTATAAAGGGGATTGACTGAGAAGGACAAAGCAAGGAGACAGGGTTGAGAGAAACTCTGAAATTGCAGTTGAGCTGAATAACGATTTGCTGTCCAACAATTAATTATTACTAAATTTAAGGTTACAATCAGCTTTTGCTGTTTCTCGTTTTGAATTAAACAATCACACTGAATTAAACAGTTACTATTTTAGCACAGGGAATTGACTCTGTTGCTGTTCTACCAGAAGTCGCATAAAACTGCTTCCAACAAAATTAAGATATCAGTTAAAACATCCTTTCTGATGGTAACATACAATGTTTTACTATTGTCTGTATACCTTACATTTTAGCAGGGTGACACTATGATCTGCCATGCAAGCCTTCATTGCCACTTCATCAGTTTGGCAAGTTAGTAGTTAGCCCTGTCTCTGTACTGGGAACCAGTACCTCTTTTTATTTCCATTTTCTCTTTTACTGCTAGTGTCCTGCTTTGGCACTCAAATCTCAAGCAGAGTGGTAAGCCTTTTACTAAAGGTAAGATATTACTGACCACCTGAAGCCAAATGTCTTAAAACCAAAGGTCAAATTTTCAAGGCTGAAGCTTGAACTGTGTCTGATTTCCGCCCCCCGCCCCCAGCAAAATCTTCCTTCTTCTTTGGGACCATTTCCCACAGGAGGAGCCCAGAAACAACAACTGAGAAAGACAACAGTGTGCTGCACCTAGTCTGCAACACTAAGCAGAGGGCCCAGAAAAAGTTTGAAAAGAAGGACCTGCAGGATCCCAAAGGCTTGCTTACGCTCATACTTAAGGATGCAAATGGAGAAGATGCTGAAGCAAAATTCCTGAGTTCTACATCCTAGTTATGTTGATCCAGGGTAGTACCTATTGAGGGCAACCCAACAGAACTCACTTGAATACATAGTTTAATTAAATTGTTGAGACACAGTTAAATAATTAAGATGCATATTATTGCTTGTAATTCCATTTCTGGAACAACTAAATTGTCCAACACACAGAATTTTCTTTCACAGTCCTCTCTCATGCTCAACAGTGTTTCTGCATATCAGTAGTTTTACTGAGGCCCTAATTACTCAGCATCATCATACACGAGTGGACTGCTAAAATATAAAGCAAAATTTCTTCCCTAGGACAAGTAATACGTTGGAACAACAATGTGAACTCTCTTCATGCCTTGAAGAAGAACATACCCAACAGCTTCAAAGCCTTCACAGGGGAGAATTTGAATGTCCTAGTTATTAATACTTACACAGGAGTTTGCGCTAGCAAGTGTCATTGAAGAATTCCTACTGCAGGCACAACACAGCTGCAGGGTTACCTTTATTTTATCAAGATGCATTCACATTGTGTAAAATGAAGAGCTGCAAGCAAAATTAATGTAATTTTTACCTTCTTAAGATCATGGGTATGCAGGAGGATGCAGCTGAGTAGCTGAAAGTGCACAAGAGAAATAATACAGTACTTGTTTCCTTTTGGAAAAGGAAAACTGGAAACCATTTTAGCTGTTGTTTTTTGTCGTCGTGAAGATGTCACAGCAAAGGAAAGCACCTTCTCTAAACTGTCTTACTGTTGAATAGAACCTGGGAAAATCCACCATGGACCAAAAGACAAAGAAATACTGCACGGTATAAAAATGGTTTGCCACAGCTGCTTTTAAAACAATGCATCACATGCCTCGTTGTGGTGATACCATGGTACTGCACTCCATCTTTTTTGGCATTGGCTTAGATCTTATCCATTAAAAAAAAAAGCATCACAACTGAAAGCCCAGCCCGGGAAACTCTTGTTGGTAGTGTTCACTGCTTCTTTATTTTCCTTCCCCTCGGAAGTGGTGCACATTAGTAACCTCTGTTTTCAGTAGCAAGGATGTGCTGGAGCAATGCAGATACTCCAAGCGAAGTGGGATAGAAGATGTCTGTTGAAATAACTGAACTCATTCAGAACTGAACCAACAAGGGGAGCGGAGGGGGGATGTGGAATAGAAGCAGAAACTACATACACATAGGTGTGATTGCCACACAGAAACTTTAAATGGCAGGAACAGCATTTGGAGGATGAAAAAAAAAATCATGAGGATAAAACAGATTCTGCATTTGTACCAGTGCCTCTTGCTGTTGAAAGGCTGATGAATGAAGTACTGAGTGAAGAGGCTGGAAGAAGAGATCTCTCTGATGGAGAAAAAACAAATAGCATTTCATGAAGAAGCTCCTGACACAGAAGAATGAGTTAGTTAAAGATAAGTAAGGCTGAGTGTTTCAAATACAGATGCTGCAGGATGAAACAGATGGATTTTTCCCCCAGATAATGGATATATAGGGGGCACTCAGAAGAGTCAATTTTTTTCTGAGGTTAGGCAGCTAAAAGGACAGCTGGGGAGACTAGAGCCTGGCAAACAATAAAAATTAAGCTCCAGTGATTGTATTGCATTTACTGAAAGAGCTTCAGAGCATTTGTGGAGAGATCTGTCACCAGGTGACTGGTCCTTCAAAGTGAAAAAAGCCCAGCCTTCATGGTGCCATCATCACTGGCAGCTGTGAAGGTGGCTGCAGGGGGCTAAGATACAGCCCTTAGAAGCTTCTGGCCATCCTAAAACAAGGGTAAACTAACAATTGATGAACAGGAGGAAAACCCAGACAGGAAGATTTCATAGAGCAAGAAGATGCGAACATTTAAAGAGCAACAAAAAATTTCAAGTCAAACCAACATCAGCTGAAGAGCTTTAGCTGAAGGGAACTGACCTCAGAAAAAAGGAACGTATCCAGCTAAAGGGTAAAAGGAAAAAGCTCCAGGTACGGTGTTTGTTTTGGCCTTGCATGCCTCTGATTCACTTTGGAATACTTCAAATTATTTCAAAAGCCCTTCGGGTTTCTAAGAGCCAGTGCTCAAAGGTACGTTAAGAACAGTGGCATATCTGTCCCCAGGAACAGGAGTGGCATAAATGTATGGCTATAGGCAGAGGCACTCAGGTCCTTGCTTTCTTTCCTCTACGGTTCAGGACTTCAGCTTGCAGAACTAAAAAAAATGGAGATAGAAAGCCTGTCATGGGGGTGGACTAACTATATTTAGTCAAAGACGACTAAATAAAGGTGTAATGAGCATCCCTTAAATTAATATTAGTCTGAAACCCTGGATTGTGGGAGTATGGCATTTCAGCTGTACCTGTTCAAAAGCCAGGTTGACAAGTGATAGGTCAAGCGTATAATCTTTAACAAACATTACTGTGTTGCTTCACATAACTATCTTACACACCCCTAAGATGAGACTATTTCTGAAGTGGGTGAAAAATTGGTATCTGAATTTCATAACCAGCCAGGACTTTGAGGCTCTGGTACTTATGGATAGCAAGGGGAAATAATTTTTCTGGCTCCTAAAGGACTACCAGTTTTGAATGTGAAGCTGTTTTCCTGACAGTGTGGACTTCAGCACTGGAATGAATGACTGAGTGCTGCTCTGACTGTTGATGCAGCATATTGCAGATGTTTTGTCCATCAGGGTACGGACTATGGAATTTTGCAGAATGAGCAGTGTAGCTACACTGGCTTTCAGCAGATCTTAAAGTAGGAATACTTATAGCTTTATGGCCTTATGACCACATGGCCTGCATGGCACAGAAGAGGAGCCAACCCTTTTTAACACTGATGCTGTCTGAGTCTCCTGCTTGGACATGTGCCTGATTGCACTCTTGTCCTTATTCAGTTCAGTATATGTGCATGTGCTGTTATTTGAGGTATCCTGTCTTTACAGTCAAGCACTTCATAAACATTCCTGAGGAAGAATCTGAGGTCTTAAACTCTGCAAAATTCCTGGTAAAAACTGGCCTCTGGGGCCTAGTGCACAAGCCTAATGGCTGGCTAATTGGCAGTATGCATCCCATAAGGTGACTCATAAATCAGTCTCAAACTTAGAATAGAGGGGCAGGTGTTGCCATTTTGCATCTTGGACAGCCTGTGTGTCTCTCTTAGCTCATTATTATGGAGTGGAAAGATGGGATTCGGGCCTGGTTTTGGAAGCAATCAATACCAATGTCAGCATTAAAAAAATGGGCTCCCAGCCTGTAACTTCTTTGTCTGGGGTTATCTGTCTGCTCCCTGGGTGCAAGATGAAGCACAAACACATCTTGAATACTTTGGGAACTCATATAATTGGGATCATCAAACACCCACATTTCAGAATTCGGACATTCAGCCACACATCTCACAAAAAAAATGAAGTATACAGAGCATACTGATATTCTTTTCAGATTTGGGATTCTTCTGAGATGAGACAGCTATTACAGCCTATCTTTAAGGGATGATACAATGCCACGGGATGAGCAGGGCTTCAGACGTGCAGATTTGGATTCTTCCACTATACAGCTCCTTCCCGGTGGGGCTGTGGATAAGGGTGAGGGAATATTTATGGGTAGTCTAGCAACGCCCAGACCAAACTTACCAAGTCACCTTGACCAAATCCAGAAAGCTCAGAAGTAGTTCTGAACATTTTTTCAGCAAAGACCTTAGATATTGGCTAGGTTCTGTTGCAGAAGAAGCAGATGGTAACACTGCTCATCCAGGAAAAACATCCACAACAGTCTCACATTAAAGAAAAATGGCTATGGACAATGCAATGTAAGCTGACCCACATTCAAAGAATACTACTATTATTCTGATGAAAGTCCTTAATATTTAAACATTTGAAAAATATAAGAGCCTAGGGAGTCTATGGAAGAGCATGCCACAGTTCACGCTTGAGATGCAGATATACCGAATCCAGTCAACATATGTCAGTTTTCCTTTTTTCCTAAAAAGGCCCACTTTTGAGGATGGGAGAAGAAGGTGAGGAGGTTACTGCATTTCCAAAGTGTAAGGCTATTTGCACCTTCATTTGAGGCCCTGATGAGGCCACTTCCTTAAGGGGATGCACTTGATCTAACCGTTGTTTCCCTTACAGTTACTGTTGGATTCTTAGAATATTTTGTCAAGAAGTACCATCAGTGCTTGCTTCTTGAAGGTTTTTAATTACATTTCTTAAATTTTCTAATCTTGAAATACAAATTCCTGCATCAGAAGCAAAGAATAGCGCATCTTAAAGTCACGTCTTGTGTGTCGTTTTCTGAAAATGTTGTATAAATGACATTTCAAGGTTATACATCATTGACATGGATCAAATGGCAGCATTTATTAGAGGGAAGAAAGTCAAACCAGATGTAATGGGAATCCTCATCTGCTTCCACTAAAACTGAAACAGAATCTAGTTTTGATGTTAATTTGAATAGCAGCCTGTGAACCATATTTCTGATTTTTAAAACAATGGTAAAATCCTAAATTTGATGTCTGGATAATTTGATATCTAAATTCTGCTTCTCCTCTCACAATTGCACACCCAATGAAGAGGAGTTAAATGTTCTTATTTAACACAAATACATATATAATTGTACTTTTGCAAAAATTCTGTAGGCTTTGCTTCTTTGCTTCTATGAGGCTATTTAATTTTGGATAAATACATGTTATGTCTGATTAACAACTTTTGTTTCTAAAGTCTACTAATTTCTGCAAAGTAATAATACATAATAAAGTCTCTTTCTTTCCAGTTTTTAATGTCTACTAACACATTTTAATGTATGAGTAGTGTTTTTAAAAATCTAAGCTAACAAATCTTTTTTCTTTTTTTTTTTCCCTCTGTATCTTTTGCTGTGGACACAAATTTGGGGTTACGTTAGATTCATTTATGTTTGCAGCTTGCCTTCAAAGTAGTCCACATGTAATTAGTTCCGTTTCCTTTTACAATTTCTCCTGCTTCCCTACTCCACCCCAGGTCTCTTAATAGTTCCACTGTCAGGACCTTTTTTCCACCCCTTTCCAGCTGAGTAAGGCTTGAAGTTGGGTGGGACTCCACTGTAACTTAACTGATATTCTACTACAATACAGGCGCAGACACTTCTCTGTGGCTCATTAGCTGGTACCTAAAGCTCTGATCCTGTGTGCGGAGGGCATCTCCTTTCTTGATTTGAAATTCAGTGACCATGAGGTAGGGTTTGTCAGAGGCCACCAGTATTGCTAACCCTGGTAGAACATCTGATTATCTTTAGCTGAGAGACTACAGGCATTCAGGGGCACCTTCTACAGAAACAAACAGTGACGCTGTTATTAACACCAGACCTATGGAATACAGAGCCAAGACTAGACCTGGTGCTGGAGTAGTTTATACTAAAAAAACACACAATCCCCCCCCCTCCCAAAAAAACCAACCCAACCTTCCAAACCAAACAATAGCCTTTGCTCTCCTTTTGTTTGTTTCAAAGTGTGAGCAGGCTGTTTTTGTACTTTCAATCGTATCATCACATAATGCAAAACTCTTTCTTGTGCGTTCTCTTTCTCCTTTTAATCTTTAACTTTTTCTATATCTTTCTCCCGCTTCCTCTAGTTCATCTGTTCTTTTCCTCTAACTATAGTATTTACGTGAATACAGACGAAGCCTGCAGGCTCTTGCCTGCCCATGCTCTAGCCTCACACCCTCACCTCCCAAATCTGATCTGCCTTAGTCTGCTTTGCGTTTCTAGATAGATGGGAGCCGGGTCCTGCTCAGCTGAACGACTCCAGATGCTTTGCAGAAAGAGGGGAGCTGCTGCCCATACCCTGGCAAGCCACAGGAGCAGCCAGCTGCTTGTTGGCACCTCCATCTTACGGGAGGTGGCATCTCCCATTGCTTGCAGCAAACTCACTGGCACTCAGAAGCTGCCGCTTCCAGAGGCGCAAGCCAGATACTGAGGGTTCCCAGGCTGGATGGGAATATCCGATCAAGTTTGCAGCACCCAGTTTTGAGCTTGAATGTTAAGTGACATTCACACATAGAGGTTGTTCTCTGAGCTGAATCTCTTGAAAAACCTAGTTGTACACAGGAGTATGGGTACTTCAATATAAACAAGTGACAGAGATCACAGGGTGAAGTGAAAGCTCGACAAAATATTTCAGGCTTTCTGTACAGTAAAGGGACGTGTGTATGCCGTTCCTGCTGGAAAAGAACCTATCATCACATAAATCCAATGTTTCCTTTTGCTTGCCTTAAATCAACGGGCTTGTGGTGCTATTCCTTAGAGTCAACAAACATGCCAGGAAAAATCTGTTTCCAAGCTGACTGCCCTTTCTCAGAACTGCTCATAAGCACCAGGGAGGATGGAAAGTGGGCTGCCGGGCTGCAGAGGTGCTTAAGGGAGGAGTTTGCCAGCAAAAGAGAATTGCAGAGTTTGAAGCATGGACAGACCTTCAGCTTTCCCAGAGTTCTTACTAAAAATGTCTAATTCACTTAACAAAAAAAGAGCAACATCCTAACCCGAACAATCTAATCATCTTGTCTCTTCTCCCCTCCCAGCCATTTTTAATATAATGACGGAGACTGTGAGCATAATGTATTCTTATCCTGATGCTTTTTGCTTTAATGCTGGATTGAAACAGTGCTCTAAGGAAAGAAGAAAATATATGTCATCTGTGAACAAAGGCAATGAACCGCCAGACAAAGGTGGTACATTCTTGTATTCTCAAGGAACTCTGCAGAAACTTTCTTTAATCTAGGCTTTTACATAGTTAGCGACACATTCTTACTAGCAAGCTACTATCTGAGGATCTCAAATAACAACCGGAAGGTGTTTATGTACATATACGCAGCCTATATTCTGTCATAAACTCTACAGAGAAACTTTGTGATTTTGTTCTTGCTGCCACGTTGTAGTGCCTTATGGGAAAACCTTGGTAAGGAAGACATACTTGAGCAATAAGCTCCCTACCTGTCTGTCCCAAACATCTTCCTTCCTTACTGCAGCCTGTTCTCCTGGGTAGGAAAGATGCTCGGAAATAGCTGCAAGTTTGTTCATCTTTACACTAACTGAAGTCCTAATAAGAAAACACACCATCGTTGTACACTGAACTTTGGAGATCGGCTCCTGGGTCTGGTTCAGCCAATTCATGCATCAGCAGCCATGCTGATGGGCTCACCCAAATTTTAGTGCCCTCATTATCTCTGTACTTGCCCTATATACTGCTGTGACTTCTGAGGGACATTCACACATAGTTATGAGATTGTCTCAGCTAAGGCATTAGGGTGTTGATGATGTAGAGGTTTACTCTCATGTAGTGACTTATAGGGCCAGGATCTTTCTGCTGAGTGGAGACATCCCAGAAAATCAAGACGCAAATCCTTTAAAGCAGAGGAGGTATTAATACATTGTAGAATTCCACAGTGACAGGGTAAGAGAGAAGTGTGAAAATTGTGCGTTTACAGGAAGAACCTTGCAAACAAAGATTTTGCATCACTTATTTTGAGCAAAAAAATGGTATGCAAAATACTCAAAGCACATCTGTTTTGTTTTTTTTTTTAAGCCTTCTTTGACTTCTGTAAATTGCATTGCAATATAGTCTCCACTGTGCAGCTAATGTCTCTTCTTGAAGAAAAGTTTGTTGGTCAAGGGGAACTGTCAAAATCCTGCAAACATATTCTGCATCTGAGATGAATCCAAAATTAGAAGAGATTAAGTGTTGATATACAAAAAATGATGTACTGGTCAAGTGGAAACCAAAATTCCGATTGCTTTGATTTCACTGAAAAATCATTTGAAAAAATACCAAACGGATGGATATGAAGGCTAGACCCTACATATCAGGATGGATATGAAGGCTAGACCCTAGATATCAAAGATAAAGGGGGCATAAATCCAATAAGATAGGATCAAAGAAACATTGGGGAGACCACTTGATATTCAGAGAATATGAAATCCATAATATTGGGTGAAATCTGTCTATGATTTTAGTTTTCTATTTGGGTGGAATTGCACAAAAGAGAAATGTCTGTCTTAATCTCAGTCCTTAAAGCAAAGATATTGCTGAACTGATCTGAAGCAGTACACACTGGCACTGATTTACCTGGACCATTACCAGAATTACAATCTCCACATTTTTATATCTTGGAATAAAATCCTACTTCATATCTCTGCCAATATGTGTCTGGCATATTTTTGTCCTGCGCCTAGCTGTGTCTGGCTGCCGCTATCAGCTTTGTTTATCAAGCACTTAAGTGTTTCACAAGTAAAAAAAAAAAAAAAGGCAGTATAATAGCTAGTTATTTTTCTTATTAATACTGTGTTAGATTGGTTATAGCAAAAATGCAATGTTTATTGAACTGAAGGAACTGCATGACTGTAAATCATTAAACACTTACTTCTTTCACGAACCACTGGCAAAAGGCAGGGCCAATCCACTCTCTTGCATGAATCCCACAGTCTATCCACACTGCTTTCTTGTAGGGCCGTGATCTTTTACCTAACTTGAAGTGTGAATATTCATAGAAATATCAATGTGACAGTGCGACACAATAATGAGAAAATAACGCAATATTAGAAACACTAAACAGTTTTGAATTTTCTCATAAAAAGGAACATAAATTTATTGTTTTCAAAGGTATGGCCAAGATAATGATATGCAGGTATGCCATGATAATGAAGCTGATCTATGGAAAAAAAGATACGGGAAAAGTGAGATCTGTCAATTCCTCTTGTATGAGGAATGATACCCTTAAATTTCACGTGGAGTAGGGTGAGGAAAAACAGTGCTACACAAATAGCCTGATCTGATGCAGAATCAAATGATCAGAACTCTGCAATAGCAGATGAAAATAAGTACATTGAAAGTAAATTTTTTTTTCATCTTGCTGACACCATCTAATTTGTGGTCCTAATAAAGTGAGTTGAGAGCACACAGCCCTGAAATTTTATCAGTAACTAAAGAGGAAGCATATGTGGCACATACTGAGAAGGGCTCCAGAGTCCTCTGGGGTCCCTCTCCACATAACTGCTTTCCAAGTTGTCTATAAACACAAAGCTTTCCAATTCCCTGAAATCCAAATCCTGATAATTGAACTTTTCCTGTAATCTATCTCCATTCATATCCAAACCAAGTAAATAGGGTTTGGCTTTTCATTTTCCAGCTTTTTATTTTTTCGCTCATTAAAGATGACATTCAGAGAGCTACTTAGATCTTAGCAGCTCATCCTTAGGGAAGCACTGTTAACCTGTGTCTCTGGTGTACACGCTATAACATAAGTAACAAAGTGTCTGTCCATGATTCCAAACTTTAGTCTGATTAATGACTATTTAATCTTTACCTTGAGTACAAACAGTGGTCTCCCTTCATAGGATTTTCCAACAGAGAACATGTGAACAAGATCTGAATGAGTTTTATTCAAATGATGCATCCAACCCTGGATCTGCAAATACAGAAATAAGATTTTTGCTTTAATCTTTGCATTTCATGGGAAGTAACTGTAAGACATTTATTAATCTCAGCTCTCAGTCCTCTATATTTTTGGGGATTTTCCTGTAGTTTTTCTTTTTTTCCTTTTTTTTCTGTTCTTTTTTTTTCACACTTGAACCATCATTGGGCTCTCGTAGCTCTGTTGCCAGAGGCTGGATGCAGCCTTCAGTCACAGGGAATTTTTTTCCCATTTTATTGTTGGAATGCATTAGCTGTTCATCCAAAATCTGGGGATGGGGCTAATCCACCATTCCCTCTAAATACTACTGGAATGAAGAAAGAAGGCCTCTGACTTCCTGACAAGACACAGAATGGTGAACAGATTGGTCTGCAGGATTCAATGCTACCTGCAATATTTGTTTCACAGGCACCAGACCTTGTTGACGTGCAGCACCCTCCGCGCTCAGCCTAGAGACTTTGTTTTGGTGCAGACTGAAACTGTTTATTTGAGCACGCTGGAATCAACAGAAATTATTTACCCAGCTGTCATCCAGGATGCTATCCCTTATACATGAATTTGTATCCAAGTGTTTTTAAGTTTGTGCAAATAGTTAAGCGTTTGCTCATATTGCTTACTTAAATGAATCAGTAAGACTAATCGCTCACTGAAATCTCTTACTCCATCAGAGTAAAAGACCTATTTTAAAAACAAAACTCAGAAGCTGTGAAAGATAGGTACATGTAAAGATATCTTGAATACAAATATTAAAAAATAAATATTTTTAAGAAGGTGCCCATTTTCGAAGAAGAAACATTTAGAATACTTTTGAAGAGGAACAGGCAACCATAAGTCATAGAGAGGGTGAACTCTTTGCCTCATTAAAGACAACACTGAGCAGAAAAGAGGCACAACACAAATTTTCACATACTTCTTCCAGGGGGTGATACACTTCGTAGTTATACCCAGAGAGGGACCTTCGATTCCTATGTGACCACAATCCAGTTTGGTTTTCTATTGCTTTCTGTAGGTCTGATATGAGAATCCTATGTAAAAAACGATAGCGGAATTATTGAAAAATTAGTGGAACACACAGGCTAAAGCAGAACAATGATCACATTTAGAAGAAATATAGCAGGAGCTAAACCATCCTGATGTTACTTTGTCTGTTATATTTTGACAATAGAGTGCTTCAGGCTTATGTGAATGTATGCTGCCAAATAAATACTCCAGCTGCTTTGAAATTTAACAGTGCCTTCAGAAAACACAATGAGCTTGTTAAGCAAATGAAACAGAATGATGTAAATAACATAGCCAATGGGAAGAAGAAGCCACTTTCATTTGTTTATGGCACAGATTTGCCGTCTTCTTTTATATTATACTACGTGATCATGGATCTTCAAAACTTGATTTCAAAACCATAAAAAAAACCCAAAACTTCTGAGGCTTAGAAAAACATGCACATACTTTCTCTCACGAATTATTGTACTGGCATGGAACATTACACATACCTACAAGTTGTAACAATACTAAGTGAAAATTAAATATGCTTGTATAAAAAGTGAGAGGTTCTTCACATTAAGAGTAAAATGCAGAAACGGTGTAAGCTGAAAACTTTCCCATTTAATGGCAAAACCAAATAATGATACAAATATAAAAATATAAAGTAGACAATATTTAAAAAGAATTATATTGAAGAAGTTGAAGCACCTATCCTCTCCATCACACAGTGGCAGGAGCTGGGAATATCACCACTGACATCAGTAACAACATGACTGTAAAACTGAGAGCCAGTCTTGTACACTAGCTTCTCCTAAAGCACGGCAATCTGCAATCACCATACCATTCATCATTCCTGTAAAATGATGGTCACTTTCATCCCTTTAAAGATTTGTAGGCATTAGCTGCAATGATCGGAAAAAGATGAAAAGAGACTGCATTCACTCTGATCCTAACTCAGCTGTGCAGCAGAGACCTCAAAGATAATAGGTCTATCTACATATAATATCAAAGTAAAGGTTATCCTCATCTTCAAATGTATTAGTGAAGTAATTGTATAATTAGGAATTACATTGTTCTACATCAGCTACTTTCATTAAGCAAACTAAGGGCTTATAGTCTTGACTTGCAAAGTGCTATATGCTCTAAGACCAGTACTGTAAAGCATTTAAGCCTGTAGTTAGCTTAAAGCAGTCATTTTGTTCAAGTTATTAGGACATCTAATATGTTAAAAAAATACTTGCCTGCTTTGCTGAATTCTGATTAGTGTAAGTACCTACCAGGATCAAGCTCTGTTTGTTCACTTTTACAATAATAGATTTAATTTCACAACTTCTGATTGTTTATGTGTCTGTACTCCGAGTAAGACTTGATAATCTTTCTTTACTTTTAAATGACTCCGTACTGTGTGTGCTTATAACACAAAGGCTCTTGTGTCCCTCAGGTCTGAATACAACTTAAGTGGCTTTGTTATCAGAGAACTTACAACTAAGGAACCTTGGTGCAGTAAGACTTTATCTGACGCCTGGCTTGTTTTCATGACCGTCTTCTTGTCATAAAGTCAAACACCAGGACGGATAAGCCTGTCTTACAGGCAAGGGCTGGTCACCTTGTTTGTTATTAGGGCTGTTTAGTGCTTCCTGTCTTTAGAAATTTGTCATCATTTAGGCAAGTGCCACTCTGTCATGCTGAAGTTTGCCTCAGATTTTTCCAGTTCCAAAAGGGATGTAGCAATTTAACTCCTTTGCAAACAGCGTGTGAAAAAGAAAATAAAAAAAACCAAAACTGTGAAACACAGCCATGAGGAAAGGAGCTGTCTGAAACCTTGACGGCGCCTCAGCCCCTTGGCTGCGGAGCTGCACTTCAGCTCAGGGCTGTGGTCCCCAGCCCAGCTGCGCTGTGGGCATGGACGTACCCGGCCGCCCCGGCAGCCCTGCTCCTGCCGCTCCCTGACTATCGATGCTGCTGCTCTCATGGCGAACCCTCCCAGCTCTTGTGGAGTTACAGAAGTCAGGAGGCTTGTCAGGACAAGCATGTGCTTGTCTGAGGCTTTGCAGGGTTTTGCTTCTGATGATGATGGTCTAGTGGGAGGTGTCTCTGCCTATGGCAGGGAGGTTGCAACTTGATCTTCAAGGTCCCTTCCAACCTAAACCATTCTATGATTCTATGACCAGGACCCAGTGGGCAAGGAGACCGAAATGGGCGGTGTGGAGATGGAGAGGAGAGCAAAGCAACAGTCCAGAGTTGACAAAATGCTTCTGGGCTTCCTTCTGAGTGCACACAAGCTGTGAGCCAAAAGGAAATCTTCCCTGTGGAAAATGAATGTAGTACTGTCCTTCCATTTGCAGCACACTGTTTCAGGTAGACTGCAGAGACCCTTTGCTCTTGCATTTCTTGCCCTTGCACACTCTGCTCTGCAACCTAAGTAAAGGTCTTCAGCTTCAGGCAGTGTTTAAACACATATAAAATGACCTTCTGTCATTTCATTAAAGGTGATTACTGTGAGCAGGAACAGCAGCAGACATGAATACAACTGCTAGGGCACAGTAATTAGGGGATATTTTTTGTATAAGCATAGGAAAACAATTACAGAAATCCCCATCTCATTTTTAAATACAAACAACACTGAAGCAGTGCTGAACCTACGTGAAAGTCACTCTGAACTTTGGCTACCGGGCCTGCATAATTAATTACCTTATATTTATTTTTATATTTTTAGAATGACAAATTAATAAGAGACCATTGTTGTAATAGAAATGGAACTCTGATAAGAGTACATGTAATATAAAATATGGTTTGCACCATCCTTTTCTCACTGAGAAATAAGTATAAATAGCCTCACATAGACCTTTATTCAGCAAATGTTTGAGAATTCAAATAACTCATCAGTTGATTATTCAGATGCTTCAGCATCTCACTGAAAAGGCTTTAATGACAAGATCATTACTCTTGTCTAGTATATCATATTGATAAATATGAAATGATAAGTGTACTCCAAAACTGTCTTGAATGCTTTTAAGAAACGCCGTAAATTATATGCAATCCTCATCACGTATTTGTTCTGTATGACTTGTGCTGGGTCACGAGAAATGGGGAGTTATAAAACAGAACTAGTACATTCCTTTATAATTCATGAAGTAGGCTTGCCTCCACGTTTGCAGCACACTTGTAAACAAACCTTGCTCCTGTTAAATACAGAGAGAGGCAAAGCAGGCTGTAGAATTAGTAATTACCATCCCTCTCTTAACAGATGTGATTTCATATACATTGAAAACACTTCAGCTTGACTCCAAAGGCGGACATTTAATTAAAACTGCCTGCCTGTGGGAGATTTTCTGCTCTCCCATTAAAATGGTTGTTTTCCTGCAATGTCTAGCTGTCTGCCAGTCTAATTGCTATGATGTGGAACGTATTTTCAAGCACACTTGGCTCGGTAGACGCAGACCTGCCTTGGAGACCACATCTCTGGAGTGAGGCACAGAAAGCGAAGCAGAGGCTTACGTGTACTGGATGTTTGCTCGCTGGAGGTAGGGCAGCAGACTTTGGGACACGTTCTGTGGTACACGCACATCGGTGACCGTGCCTTCGACGATGTAGAAGGGGCTGCTGGGCTGCCACAGGTCCACCTGTAGTGCAGGAACCAACCTGTAATTCATATGCATTCAGTGTAGGTGGGGAAATCCAGGAGATGGCATGCTTGAAGCTATGTAGGCAAACACTCTAGGCATGGTATAGACAATAAAACCTGTATTGGCTGGTCCAGCTCAACATCTATGCTAACAGAGCAGATTTTGAAGAATGATTGTATCCACCTTATCACAACTCTTGTGGGAGATTTGCCAACAGGAAGAGGGAACAGTCTCAGGAATATGCCTCCTCAAACAGCTCAAAACAAAAGCTACATCCAACTTCATGCACCTCCTCAGACTACTATACATTCCCTGTGTATTACCTCCTATAGAGTCCATGAGTCTTTCATTTCACAAGGTATTTTCTATGTTCACTAGGGCAGTAAAAGAAAAGAATGCTAAAGAGAGGTACAGAGCGCAGCATATACCAGTATTGTTTGCAAAGTATACCCGTTTTATTCTTGATAATAAGCAGATCAAAGGTCAGTAACAGAAGGTCACCAATACCATGAAGGAAGCTGTGATCTACTCAGTAATTTTATATGATATGTCAAGATAACAGGATTAAGATAACCAAATGATTGCAATCTTGTAAAAAACAATAGCTACTAAATGATACCACAGTTATGAATATGCTATCTATATCTGCACATATCTAAGGGATGCTTCTTGTCCATTTTTACTTTCTTTTGTTGCCAAGTCTGAAATACACATGGAAATTTTAGCCCAGAACAAGAACTTTTAAGAAAGCAAGAGAATTTGCACACAGGGATTTGAAACTCAGTGTTCTGCACCCTGTAGCAAAATGGTGTCGTACTGCTCAGCCATACCAACACCAGATGTACAGGCTCCTAAAGAGAGGTGAGAACAGTTCCACCTCAGCCAGTGCAAGGCCAGGGGCCAGAACAGGAGTTAAGAAACCTTTTCCCAGAGCTGCTGGATAGTCACGGGAGACTGTGGAAAGGAGTCTCAGCAACAACCTGTGTCAATGTGACAAATATGCATGTCAAGATCCACAGGCCTTAAAAATACATGTTTGTGAGCTGAATACAAAGAGGGCAATTGATAAGGACTACCATGTCCTCACATTTCTTAAAGAGAATTTAAAAAGAATTAATACTTGATAAATATCTTTTGAAGTTTATTGCAATCAGCTCTGCTAGGCTGTATTGATGAAAGTCATGGACAGAGCTCATGAGTGTCCCTTGCCTTACTTGCTTCCCAGGTTTCTAAGAAGGTTTTTACAATCTATATTTTAAAGGCTCCTGACTTCATCTATGCCATACAAGCTATTTTGGAGATAGCTAATGTGTTTCACCCGGTCTTGCTACGAACCTCGTTAGACAAGTGAGTATAATCTTCCAACAGGGGTTTAGTTCCCACCGTTTCTCAAAAGGCCCTGAGTAAGAATATTTCTGATGACCAAGAAGGCATCTGACGCTGAACGCAAAGCTACCTCTTCAAGCAGCAGTGACTTTAGTCCAGTTAATCCAATTAAATGCCTGCTACTTTGGAAGGAGGAAAACTGAAACACAGGGGCAGCCTCTTCCATTCCTGCCAAAACCACGCATTGCTTCACGCTGCCACAATATGGTCTATGGATCCGTGTGATGGTGGTGGGTGGCCACGGCATCTTTTGAAGTCTAACACCAGGACTGGCAAAGTTCACGAGGCTTGTGAAGCTGACAGCAGCTATGACAGATGGTCAGTAGAAACCAAACTCATGAATTAAATGGTGCTAAATGCTGCTTATAAATAAAGATCCTCTCATTGCACTAACACCTTATGTTTGTTAGTTTATGTCTTTCGTATTTTGATTAATTATAGGCATCCAGTGAAATCCCCCCGCCCCCCAATTCAACATGGTTGATTTTACACATGGTTAATTACAAATGTGTATTTGACTTTTGAGATTTATTCCTGAAAACACACATCACAGAGGGTAAATCTGTTGCTCTTGGAGTAACAGCGTATCAGTCAGCTCAGCTTGAGCCATCTTTATATATTAACAACAAATTGTTTACACAAACTAAGAGCAACTGAAGTGAAGTATCTCCTGGCCAACTGCAATATCTAAGCACACAAAACTGGAAACAGAAGTTACAAAAATGAAAAAAAAATCATGATTGAGATACACCTGAAACTTGTTTTTGTTCTTGATAGTTACTCAGGATTAATTTTGGCAAATTTCTCCATCGTCATGGAGGGGATAAACCAACAAATATCACACCATTGGTAACAACATCACACAGCCTTTTAATTTCTGAGGTATTCTAATTGTCCCTCACATTACTGGCTGCAAGGGAATATTAAAAGCAGAAGCAATCTTCTTTTAATTAATGAAATTGGGGGTATATTGCACACCACTATCCTCTTTTGGCAAAAATGCAGTATTTCACTCCTGGCATTTTCCTGGAAGTGAGACCAAAAAATCCCATTTTTAGAATGCAAATTACTCCTCTTCAGCTCAGGTCCCTATTTGGGTAGTTTGATTTCATTTGACTCCCACTACTCATCCTTTGCAATGTAAACAAAGTGTTTGGTGCTCATCTGGGAGACGTTACCTGTGCTGTCCAGAGCACCACTTTGACTGCTGACTCGATTTTGCTTTATAAAGCACATAACAAGAAACACATTTCTCCAACAGACATCTTATTTATATTGCATCTTTCAGCTTGTCCTTGGTGTGACACAGAGACAGTGCATGAAAACTGACAAACAGAAGATGGAGTGCAGAGCAGGCATGTTTGGACTGAGCAAGTCCAGCTATCCTTTACTCACTGTCAACTTTAGGAGACCTTATCATTGCATCTCCCATGGATACTGAGGGCTCCATCGGCGTCAGGACTCTTCTTTCAGCATCATTCCTCTGGCAAGCATGCTTTGGATCTCCATGCTGGGCTCTGCTGGCTAGCGAGTGGTACTGATATTAATTGTTCTCCTGTCCACTTTATTATCTGCGATGAGATGTTGTTATCCCCACATATTACACACTGGCTACTATATAGTATTACGGACAGTGTACCGGTCAGTGCCAAAAGACATTTATTTGCTGTGTGGGTGGTGTGATTTGCTAGATGGGGGGGAAGATTCTCCAGCTACCAAAACAAACAGTTGCAGAAATCCTACAAAACACCCAGCCAATTATTTCTGGACCTCAAAATCCAGCTGGTATCTTGAGGCTACAGGAAAAGAGATATGCTTTAGAGTACGTCTGCAAACCTAAATATTCTCATCTCCTTTGTCTGGGCCTTGCAGATCCATCTCTTTTCCTATCTGTCAAGCAGCAGGTTGCCTTTAGAGGGTCTTGGGATTTTTTAAGCCTCTGGACAATAAGCAGAGCCCTGGCAGGATTTTTCAGCAGGCGCAGATCTGGGACCTGGAGACCAATTACTGAGCACCTGCTGCTATGCTCATGTGTGACTCGGGGTACCTGTTCTCAAGGACAGCGGTGGCTCCGCAGATGCCCAGCGAATGCTCTTTCCCAGAATCTCACTGGAGGCACGAGCATCCAGACTCGCTTTCTATGAGAAGAAATTGTATGTAAAGGCATACAGGCAGCTCTCTCTTCCCAAAGGATTTAAACACATTATTGCTTTCTTTAACAAGGAAAGTATAAGAGATTATTAATTGTGACTACATAGTAAGTATTCTTTTTTAACCACATGTTCTTTTTTCAACCTCACTCGTCCCATAAAAGTACCCGGGATTCAACTTGTGCTTAGGAAAGCCAACACTCTCTGGGTTTCCTTGTAGGCACCTTCTCTCTAAACTGAGGTGTTAAAGACAGCTGAAGAGTATAAATTGGACACCTTCCAAGCTACAGCAACCCTGAATTCATTAATCATGTCTCTAGCTTTTGGTCAGTATGGTGATGAAAAGTCAGCATAAGGCAAAGGGACAAATATTTTAAAAAGATTTGGGTGCTGAGCTAAAAGAATTCAGAATATCTTCCAAAATTAAAAATGATGCAAATAATTTTCCAAGAAGGCAAACATTTCATTGGCATAATCCTACATATCACAAGTAGTGTACACAAAGCTCTGTTACCCTGCCAAGACAGAAACCAGAGCAAGGAGTTTTATTCTTCACTAGTTCCAGGTTTTCCTGCAGCTAGTTCTGTGCCTTTGGGAAGGGAGCCCGAGAGGAAAGGAGTCTCCTTGCTCTTCCCCAGGAGTATGCTCACGGCTGCATAAATCCCACATTACTTTCTTTCCTTTAAGTCACTGAAAGAAATCCCCATCTTCTTTAGACCCCAGGGCTTAGCCTGGCTCACGCTTTGTAATTAAAGCCATTTTCTCGGGCAGTAGCCTCCAGTAGTTTCTCACTACCCTTTCAGAAACAGCTGCTTAATTTCTCCATCCGTTTAGCCTGAAAGGAAGATGCTTAACACTCTCATCAGGTCTGCGATCATGTATCGATCAAAAGAGCTGATTGATGCTTGTCATTGAAAATAACTAGAATAACTCTGCCATAATTTACATTTAGTATCCAGACAAAATTGTTTATATGATTTATCTGTGTTATACCCCATGAAGACAGTAATTTTGTTATGCCTTATTACCTAGCAATTCCAGTTTTTACACTTATTGAGTTCTACACAGCAACGCATGTGCCGAAGCTGGCCTTGTCTGTAACATCACTATGAATAGATTTCTTTCAGAAATGTTGTCAGCTGTAAAGTTCAGAATATAACTATTATTATGACACCATCAGTTGGCTTGGCATTTCTGAGCCTATTCTAAAAGGGGATGTGCAGTCAGTAATGCAAGCACTGACGGTCTTTGCTCATGGGCTCTATCAGCGTGTCATAGGCTCTCTCAAGATGTATGGGTTTTCCATTTACATCCATATGCTGAAACTCTATTAGATATATTTTCAAATAGAAATCTGGTAGGAGAAGATAGAGAATAGAAGCAGAAACTGCTCTAGTCTCACAAATGTTGTCAGAGGTCCGACTGTCAGAGGCTTCATCACGTAACACTTGAGAAACAGTCACATACATGTATATACATAAACACCCCTCGCATGTACATATACAATGTGCAACAATGTGACATTTTAGGCTTCTTGTGGTACATTTGCAAAGAAGGAAGGAAGGAAGGAAGGAAGGAAGGAAGGAAGGAAGACTCCTGTTGATGCTGGCACTGGTGGATAATTACAGCTGTGCTGTAGCTCACCTGGACAGAGTAGAACTGCTCCTCTCTAATGTCTTCACCCTTGCAAATATTTTCATGATCAGGACTGATTTCATCCTCACTTGCCCCTGCCAATTAAGGAACTTAATTGGCATTCCTGACTGCAAACCTCTTTCAGCTGCTATTTATGTGCAGCAAAATGGGGTCCAGTGGCAATTAAGTGAGGGATTCTCTGTGCTTTCTAGGACTTACAAGGTAGTCCTAGTTGCTGGTGCAAAGTCATTTAAGTTTCTGATTGAGCATGCTAGATATTTAATTGGCTCTAACTTTTCAGTATTTATTTGCTTTTCAGTGAGGCTGGTAAGAATAATTATGCCAATAAATTGGGATTGATTCACAGAATTGCAGCAGCCAAAACACTGGCAGGAATAGAATGTGAACAATGCACAGCTTGAGGATTTGAGTTTTGCAGATCTTTGTAGAACTATAACACAGTAATGGCTTTGCCACTCTACTTACACTGCTATAATTTTACACTGCAGAAAAGAACTCGTAGGCTATTCCTCAAGAGAGTCACTGACGAAAAACTCATACACAATTATGTGGTAATTGAATATCCGTTCTTACAAGTACAGATGCCAATGGGCTAAGTATATTTGAAAGACATGAAATGGTCTTTAACAGACTAATTAAAGAAACCCAACCAAACCCCTATTTTGTTTCTTATTAAGCTATTTACAGCTTGGTTCATTTTGTAGTTGCTGCTGCACTGCACGAGAAATAGAATAGTACGCCCTGGGTCTGATTCTACTCTCATTGAGGTGATGGGGCTGTGCTGATGACTGTTGAGCTCGGACTCAGGCTCCTTCCCCAGTAAAAGAGGAGGCAGATTCCTCTCATCTCAGAAAGTCCAGGTGTTCTGCATCTTGTGAGAACAATACACTCACTACCTGAGCTCTCCTATTTTATCTTGCATCTTCCTACTAAAGTTTTCCTGGAACAACATTTTCTTTCTGAGGCTGACAAGTGGTTTACAGACACGTATTCTGATACATTGATGAACAACCTCTGTTGTTACCTGATGTTCCCCCTGTATCTGAAATACTCTGCGCATATCTAACTAGAACCCAAACTATGAGTTAGGGCAAAATCTGGACTGATGATTAAAGCATCTGGCTGTATAGATATTTTTGCTGTATGTGCAGAGTAAAATGCACACAGCCCTGGCCACTGAGTTAATTTTTTCCTTCTGCAAAGCAGGAATAGCTCCATTTGGGCTGACAGGCTTTCTTACTGCATTTTCAGATGGGCTTTTGTTCTCTGAAGCCTTTTTCAGCATTTGCCTATGGAGCTGTAAACTATCAGATTTATAGCCAAGTGATCCTTTTCCCCTATGAGATATTTTTCTGATTCCCTGAACTGCAATGACAGGATCAATTCAGGGATTACAATGGATAAGCAGCTGCTGTAGGGGATAGAAAACAAACAAAAGGGAATGGAGTTGTGGTTTCAAGGCCTGCTAGGCTGGCTCCTCCCAAAGTTAAAGAAGTGCCTGGCTGTGCCCAGGAATTTCTTTTGTAAAAGCTACTGAAGAACGACTGGTCTAGCTCTATTATGCCAGGAATGTTCACAGAGCAGAAGCTTCTTTGCTACCTATACAAACAGTGCCAATCCCAGTCAGGCGTATGCGATAAAAAGTGCTTGTAGACCACCGATGGAGTAGGAGTTATCAGTCAAGGCTCAAATGAAGTAGTGCTTCAAAAATAACGCTTACAAAGGAAAATTTCAGAGCAGATAAACAGAATCTGCGGGGTCTGAGGACCCGAGCAAATCCCGGTCTCTTTGCAAAACACTTGGGAATGTGACATTTGTTTCTGTCAGTCAGGTCCAACAAAATTAAAACCATGAAAGGGCTCATAAATCAGCAACATGCTACTCAAATTGTCTGCTAGACAATAGTGAGCTGGAGACAATAGCCAATCATTGGAGAGGTGTATGAGGCAGAGAGACAATGGATAGACACGAGGAGCCCTGGGGGATAAAGAGTGGGCAGCTCTATAATACTCAGGTCACTGTCGTACTATCATCTTACATATTTCTCTTTCGTTTATTGATTACTGTAATAATTTTCAAATTATTAGTATGAAACAGTGATGCTGCAAAAAGATATTTCTGGTCTTAAACACTGGGTGAGGAACAAAGATTTGTACCATATCTATAAAAAGAGATAGTATTTATAAGAGCAAAGGACTGCAGCCGAACACCTAAAATTTAAGATCAGTGCCTGTGATTGCACTCTCTAGCAAATCCAAAAACTGTGACAGTGATCTATAGCTAGAAAAACAAATAACACCATGAGTTTGTACTTGAATTGCTGAGGCATTTGCTGCACTTTAGTCTATCACAACCACATGAAAAATGTTCCTTAACACTGCCAAGCGACATACTTGTCATCTTACATGACAGGTGGAGGAGGAGCTCCACCATCATTTACCCCTGTCACACTCACCGTCATACCTGCTCCAGTGGTCTTTGGCACAGGGACTGCGCACAAGGCGTTCAAGGGTGTGGGGTGGTGCTGCTGGTGGGAAGCACAGTTACCAGGCTTTTATTTTTCTTCCTCACCGAAACAGAAAGAAACTCGATGTAGGAACATGCTGGAGACAAGAGATATGTACTACTGGCATCTCCCTGCTGCTACTACCTTTGTCACTTAGTGAAAACCAGAAATGGGAATTTCCCTCCTTGAAACAGAGCATGACTCTCTGTTCCCCACCTGCCTCATTTCTTACGACCTCAGACATGTGTTGCCCTAAGAAACAGTTACAGACATGGCAGTGCACGATGCGTAAGAGCTTTCTGAGAACTTTCTCCAGAGAGATGGTGGTACTGTGGTCCTAGAGGGGGGGCTGGCAGGGGGAGCCTGGCTGGGGCAAGAGTGGTCAGGGCCAGAGCCTCCTCCTGCCGCTTTGCAGGCTGGCATGGTGGCTGATCGGACCCAGTACACTTAGGCTTATGTTTTTGCTTCGCTACTGTGGATGAGTTTATTGGTTGAATACATGCAAGTTTAAGCAACTTTACAGAACTCACAGCAGACAAATTTTAATCTGCGGGGGCTGGCTATTTTTACTGGCAGTGCAGGTCTACATGCTATGTTCACCCCATCAGGGAAAAAAGCAATATTTTGTCACCTACAAGTTAATAGAACCAGCCAATGAAGGAATCAATTTATAATAATGATTAATAACAAAGCACTGTGGGCAATGGAGCTACAGACCAAAACTAATTTGTGGAAATTACTCAGCAAGTGATTATGACTAATGTGATTTGCCTTTGGGCAATTCATGAACCAAAAGTTAAACGTGTGGAATGAAACATTCATTATCCATTATTCACTCAGTATAGGCAATGGCATTTTGTACTGTAGCAGAGCCTATACACTTCAGGCAGGTTTCAGGGGTTTATTACACTAAGAATTATATGGACTTTTTTTTTTCTTAAAATAAAGGGGGCAAATATCCCTCCTAAGGCGCTCCAGATGCTAAGTTTAAAAAATCTGAAGGGACTACACCTTCTGTAAAAGTGTCTGAGTTAACCTTACAGCTCAGGTCTTGGTAGAAGAGCAGTCCTGTTTGAGACTGAAAGGTTTCCATGCGGTCTAAAGCCCCTGGGTATTCATCCAACTTCTGCGAGTTTTGTGGCTTAAGCTGTGGCTAGACTGCCACTGCTGCCCAAATTAATCACTGGGGGCATTTTCTAAGATACTTCAAATACATCAAGCCATATAGATGGCTTCATGTATCAATGATATTGATATATGATATCAATGATATAATCAATATATGTTATCAATGATATCAATTGCTCAAATACATCAAGCCATTCCAAGATGGTTCTTCAAGGATGTTTCAGCGTAGGTTTCTGTAAATGCACATTCAAGAAAGGACTCCTTTTGTGTCTGATCCTCTTCCCAAAAGGGATGGACCTTGCAACCTGCTGACTTCTACAGCATTGTCTTCAGTGCGGCAGAAGGCAAAGCTCTCCCCTCTTCTTTCCCCACTGCCCTGGTGTTTCTGAAAGAAATCAGCTAGAGCAGACTGTAAATCACGAAATCTACTCAGGAAAGATCAGTGGTAAGGACAGTCATTTAGAAACAGGCGGATAAACCAAAATGAGTGAAAAGATACATTGCCACTCTTTCCAGTGCCTGTTTATTTTCTTCCTGATTGTTTTCCCTTTGTCCAAATCAGTGGGTGATAAGAAGGGGTATCATCTTTGCATTTGCTTTATTCTCTGCCTGACACTGAAATACACTGCTTTGTAATAGGACCATCAGGATAACTTTCTCACACTTCTTTGTTACAAAGGCGTTCAGAAGGACAGACTCATTTGAATGGGACAGAGATGCGTTTTCCTTTTAATTCTTTGGATTATGAAAGATAGGCCAGAGGCAAAGGCTAAGTGACTCTACTTTACAAGTATAGATTTCAAAGGCAGAAGGAAATGACTGGAAAAAACACAGAATATCACGAGTCTATAGTAAAGCTCCCTCCACCAGACACAGTGAGGAGGGAGCTCGGGACAGAAGGGACTGTCTTCTCTTTCCCTTGCCAGCATAGGTGGTCTGTTGTATGCAAGGAAATCCTGCAATGAGAATATGATCCATTTCTGCAGAACCTACTCTCTACTTTGGGTTTGCACTGTCCTGGGAATTTATTCAAAACATTTAGTTTGTGCATGGATCACACTGGGGGCAAACTGTGCTCCCAAACTTGACTTTTGCACTGCAATGCCTGTGTTTCTTTAGGTTGACTAATAGAGACTAATCCTGGCATCACTAGAAAGCACAACTTTTGGTGCTTTTGAAATATACCTCATGTCTAACAGATCAACTTGCCAAGGCAGAGTAACATATGTCTGAATTTAAACACAAGTGCAGGTATCCTTCTCACTTCGAGAACAAGTAGTGTAACTTTTATTTTCACTGGCTTTTCTTGTTTTTCTAATACTGACAATGGTGGAGAATACTATCACGTCATATTATAACTCAGGTTGAAGTCTTCAAACGGCTTTAAATAAAACATTAACATTCTTCAATAGGCCAGCTACTTGCAGTTTATCCCAAAATACTTTATCTGAAAAAAAAAAAAAAGTCAAATTGGTGGTATTTGCTGGGTATTTAGGTACAAAACTGTTGTGTCTTGAAAGGATCCTGGTTCCAGCTTTATTCTTCACTTCAGGAACAGAACATGCGAGTAATACGACAGGTTGGTATTACTTTACTGCTCAAACCAAAATGGATTCAAAGGAGATGTAAAACCAATTCTTAAACCAGTTCTGGTTTTCTGAACAGAGGTACTGCCCACTGCAGGAGAAGACCAGGTTCGAGACCAGCTGAGGAACCTGAAGGTGCACAAGTCCATGGGACCTGATGAGATACATGGCTTCACTGAGTGCAAATCATGACTAACAAATTCGGTGGCCTTATATGATGGCGTTACAGTGTTGGTGGATAAGGGGCGAGCAACAGATGTCATGTACTTGGACTTGTGCAAAGAATTTGACACGATTCTGCATGACATCCTGGTCTCTAACTGAACAGACATGGATTTGACCAATGGACTGCTTGGTGGATAAAGAACTGGCTGGACGGTTGCACTCAAAGAGTTGAGGTGAATGGCTCCATGTCCAAGTGGTGAGCAGTGACAAGTGGTGTTCCTCAGGGGTCAGTACTGGGACCGGTGCTGTTCAACATCTTTGTTGGTGACACGGATGTTGGGATGGAATGCACCCTCAGCAACTTTGCTGACAGCACCAAGCTGTGTGGAGTGGTTGACATGCTGGAGGGGAAGAATGCCATCCAGAGGAACCTGGACAGGCTTGACAGGTGGGCCTGTGCAAACCTCACAAAGTTCAACAAGGCCAAGTGCAAGGTCCTGCACATGGGCCGGGGCAATCCCATGCACAAATACAGGCTGGCTGGAGAATGGATTAAGAACAGCCCTGAGGAGAAGGACTTAGGGATGCTGGTTGATGCGAAGCTCAACATGAGCCAACAATGTGCGCTCACAGCCCAGAAGGCCACCCATATCCTGGGCTGCATGGAAAGAAGTGCGGCCAGCATGTCGTGGGAGGTGATTCTGCCTCTCTACTCTGCTCTGGTGAGACCTCACCTGCAATACTGTGTCCAGCTCTGGAGCCCCCAACATAAGAAGGACACGGCCCTGTTGGAGTGTGTCCAGAGGAGGGCCACAAAGATGATCAGAGGGCTGGAGCACCTCTCCTATGAAGACAGGCTGAGAGACTTGGGGTTGTTCAGCCTGGAGAAGAGAAAACTCCGGGGAGACCTTATAGCAGCCTTCCAGTATCTGAAGGGGGCCTACAAGAAAGCTGGAGAAGGACTTTTTACAAGAGCATGTAGTGATAGGACGAGGGGTACTGGCTTCAAACTGGAAGAAGGTAGATTTAGATTAGATATCAGGAAAAAAATTTCACTATGAGGGTGGTGAGGCACTGCAACAAATTGCCCAGGGAAGTTGTGGATACCCCATCCCTGGAGGTGTTCAAGGCCAGGTTGGATGGGGCTTTGAGCAACCTGGTCTAGTGGAAGGTGTCCTGGCCCATGGCAGGGGGGTTGGAACTAGATGATCTTCAAGGTCCCTTCCAACCTAAACCATTCTGTGATTCTATGACTCTAAAATCTAAATATCCAAAGCACAGTACCTGTAATTATAGCAATTTGTAAATGTCTGTTGACCCTCCCCCCATTCACATCTCTGTTGTTTGTCAGGCATAGTGTGTTAAGACAGCAACAGCACTACATCTGGGCTTTGTTTGTAGTTTATTTTGCAGTATTGGGTTGGGTGTTTTTTTTGTGCACTGTCTTTTATTTTCTCCTGAGCACATTATCAGCGTTGTGCTTAAAGACTCATGTTTAAAAACTGAATGCAAGTCCACTGTCAGTTGAGTTTCTAACTGTGGAAGTCTGGGGGCAGTGGAAGGACAGGGGAGACTGACCTGGAGACTCAAAAAATTGCCCAACTCTAAGTACGTGGTTCTTTAGAGGGGGTGACGACTTGCGGCCACTACTGACTTTTGCTGGTATTGTGAGTACTTGGCACTTCTAAGAAGTGTCATTGTCCATCCAATCCTTCATGAATGAATAACTTGAGATTTTTTTTGCGGGGGAAAAGATAATGACAACTTAATGTTAAACATATCCATTACTTGTTAGCCCCCCAGGTGTCTCTTTCTATCTGACCCCACGTAGATGTGCAGTGAAGCAGCTGCAGATGGAAGAGCCCTAAGACATGAAATGCAGCCAAACCCAGCCTGTTTTCATTAAACTGGGTGTCAATGCTCTCTCTCATTTTTTGAATCTTTCCTTCAACCTCCTCAGCTTACTACCTCATCAGAATCAATCACTTTCTAATTAACTAGTCAGATTCCGATGCAGTTTGCCAAAATTTTATTATCCCACTCTCAGAGTTATAGCATGCAATTATTTATTCAAGTTTCTACTGCTCCCACTTTGATGGAACTGGGTGAAGGAATCTCTCTCTGGGAGCCTAAGGGAGCTCTGTAATGAGAAACAGTTGCAGGAAGGTGAGTAACCCTTTTGCTTCGCAGGGTTTGCAATATGAGGAGAAAGGAAAAAACACGTGCTCCCTCTTTATGTTCCAGCATCCAGAGGGAAGAAATTAATGCAAAAACCAGCTTCCACATGTATTTCTTGGGTTTATGGTTAGATTTTTTTTTTCCTAATTGGGAGTAAAACAATTATTCTTTTTGGGGTATTACAGTAACATTCACAGTTGAGGGTCAGGCCCTTAGTAAGCACTGCAGAAACAAATATAAGACAATATTCTTCAGGAGAGTTGGGCATTACAGTACACAGTGCTATAATGCATTGCAACGCTGCCTCTGTTGAACACTGAAAGTGCTCATGCAACGTGTGCACAGGTTGGATGTCTTGAGAATGGGATTTACAAAAGATAGCATCTTGAGCAGGGAACTAACTGAACATATCCTTAGGAAACGCAGAGGTGATGAAGACAGCCTCAGCCTTCGTGCTTAAAGCTAGTAAGGAATCAACATCTTGACTGCTGGGCCATTCACAGCAGTGAGCCTTCTCCTGGGCTGAGGTACCTAGGGTAGCTCTGTCCACTTTCTTAAAAAACGGAAGCAAGAAAGCTTCGTCATAACTGAAAGATGGAATAATTTTCAAGAGGGTGTAAGGACTCTTCTAAGATCTTATTTTTTTTTTAATTTGGTATGCAGACTGAGATTTGACTTTCGTGTATCCCAGATGTTAACAACTGAACTAGAAAATTATATGCACCTTCCTTCTTTGCCTCAGTAAGGATACTATCATTTACATGAGGTTTCAACAAAGGAGACAGAGATACATTGCAGAATGCCTAATAGTTTACTGGAGTTGAAAGCAGTGAGCAGCCCTGAGGTTTTTGCACATGCTCCCATCACTTTGGTTCCACTGGTGTTCTGCTATGACCCAGAATTGTATGTCACAGGACTGCCAAAGTTCCCAATGTGTTCCTTTGTCTACGTCCATACAGCTCTTTTCAGCCAGACACAAACGAAGGCTTCAGTTTGCCGTGCCAAATGAATTCAGCTTGTGCCTGTGGGGCCTGTAAGGCTGTCCATCAAACTCCTTTACCTTCATAGGTACAAGGGAGGAGTCAACTGTTGCTCGTCCGGCTCCAGCAGAGCATGAGCTAACACAGTGGAAGAGGCAGAGCCTGCCTGGGACTTGCGATCAACTTCTGGAACAAACTCAATGTAGTGATCAAGTTGTTACTTCTCTGTTTGTGCTCTGGTTAGGCTGTGTTTTGGAGACTATTAATTAGGCTTGTCCCTCCCCCAGTGCCTGAGGGCAGCGCATGTGCATGGTGCAGTCCTTTCCATGCTGTCACAGGGGCCAGAGACCTGGCTTACAGGTACTCCCCATCCTCCCCTGAGATAGCGGGCCACACTGCTGTGGAAAGAGAGCTTGTGCCTTCCTTAGCTGTGCAGGCAAAGCAGCACCCTGCAGAGTGCTCTTGTGCCGCACTGCTACAGTGGCACCATTGCTTTTCATCTATATCTGCAGGAAAAGGCCTGGGAAGAAAGTTTTTGGCTTGCTAGTGAGTCTCGTAGACACTCTCTCAACTGCCTCTAGAAAATTACTCTGCCAGAAAGATTCTCAAACTGAAGCCACTTCCTTTCTCTACTGCTGTGTGTGTTCGCATCTTGAATTAACTCAGTGTTTTAAATAAAACCATCAGCCAGTAAATGAAGCATGCAACTATGTATGCTAGCAAGAATTGGAAGAGTGAAAAAAGCAAATTTGCAAGTGTGGCACCTATATTATTTTAAGGCAATAAGTGTTTCTTGTTAAAATTGTCAGGCATGATTAATCTAATTCCTATGCTATTTTATTGGGAAATCAGGAATTTAATGGGCAAAGGCTGTTTTCCAGGGTATAAAATAGCTTGAAGTAAAGTGCCAAATGAAAGGCATATCAGTTAACCCACTACAGTCTTCAACAAACATCAGAAAAAGAAGATGAAAATAATCAAACTCACCTTAAGCCTGTTAAATGCAGCCCTCAGGATCTGCGTTTCCCTCTCGCTCTCAGGAACAACTCGTATGACTTTATCACTGCCAACAACAGAACATTGAATTGACACTTTAAGGCTCTTTGCAGCAGCACAATGCAACAGTAAATATGTTCAGATAGCTACCACACTTGTGCTCTTTTTCGGCACGTGCAAAATGTTGGGTGAACTGGAGCTCTGCTTCTAAACTTGCTCCCTGGATTATGCACTTCCATAGAAATGATTTGCTTTGTACAGATCAGGGCATCAGCTTCACCCTCCATTTCTATGTAAATGTTTTTGTTCATTCCTTCTAATTTAAACCATTCATGCTGATATCTTCCATACTGAATATCTGCCTCAGATCAAAACAATTACTTTTTTGCCAAAGCAAATAATCTGTTTCTGAGGACAAGATTAGGTAAGATACACTGCTTTGTATGTTTAAACATTTAGTGGGCTTTGAAGAGTCCAGAGTTCTCATGCTTTAAAGATGGGACTTGACTGAAGAAGAGAGGTGACTATCATACCAGGGGCATGCCTTTTGCTTTATCCATTAAAGCTTGCACAAATTTTGTGAATAGCTGTTCATACATGCTCAGAAGGTTCTAGATAATAGCAGCTCATTTTATGCACTTTCTTTAGCAGATCTCAATGAACATAGCTTTGCAAACAGGAAATGAGAAACTGAATAGCTGTTCATTTAATGACCACCATCCATGTCGTAAACTATGTGAGGCTGGAGACCACGGAAAATATAGGGGGTGATCATGTAACTAACACATCATCATCATAATCCATACACAGGAGGGCTGAAATAAATTTGTGTGGCCGATGCTAATTCCGGCATTTTCCTACATCTTGAGTTTTTGAATTTGTACTGTTGATTATCAGTACTTTTCCTCTTCCAAGAGCTCTTGGAGGTCATGCATATCTTTATTTCTACAGTTCTACCCAGAACCCCCTTTTAAAAAAATTATTTATCTCCAGTTTCCTCATTATCTGGGAATTTTATGCAGTAGAATTTCCCTTGACATTGACAGAAGTTTATCCATTAAGTATATTGTGAACTATCCTATTTTCCTGAAGCTTCTGAGTTTGCTCAGAAGATATCTGGCCAACTAGAAGCAACACTGGTGAGAGGGCATTTGCCGGCCTCGCTGTTTTAGGAAGGCTCCCAAACTGCTGCTGTTCTCAGGAAGCAGATACCAGTGTACTACAGCTACAGCTCTGGTAGGACTCATCTTTGTTGCAAGAATCCTTAATGTGTGTATAGGTAAGCATTAAATATTGTCAGTAAGTGGTTCAGAAGAATGCACTGGTTGTTGGGTTCAGTTCTACTAATAAATACTGAATTCTGAAACGGCTTACTTTGCCTCTTTGTGGCGGCCATCTTCCCTTCCCCATTCTTCCTTAGACTTTTCTCTCCAGTCAACATCTACTCCCTTTGGTTAGCCTCTGATCCTTCTTCCTGTCTGAGCTCTTCAGTTTTGGTTCTCACCCCTCCTGAGCTTTCCCTGTAGACAGGCCCCAAGCCTTAAAACTCCCAAGTCTTCAAATAGCTTCATGGCCTTAACGTTCTTGGTTCAGTCAGACTCCAGGCTGTGGCTGCAATAACACTGATGTACCCACAGGTGTGGACCTCCCTTCTGCTTGGCTGCTGTTGACCTTATTTGACAAATGGTCTATGCCTAAGAAGGAAGATTTCTGAAAGCACTCTTGTTATAATTTGGCAGCTCTAATTTTAGGGGAAATTACTGTGCTTCCAGGCCAAGTTTAACCTCCTGTATAGGAACTTAAACAGAAAGGAATAAGCCTCTTAGAGTACTACAGCTGCTGCATCTTTTCAAGGAAAATAGATGCTTTTAATTTATCATACATACAACAGTAATATTTTTTCCCATTACTCATTTCTTTCAGAGTATTAAATTGCTATTAAGAAGGAAATGGGTAAAAAGAAGTAATGATTGCCCAGGACATGTGAAGGTGAAGTAACTAATAGACATTCATTGGACATTTCTGGAGGGATTGGGACAGCCGACGTATAAAAAACAGATTTTAATGAAGTAAGTAGCTAAGCATGTGTTACGCAGCTGTAATGGAATTTCGAAGGAACGGCTATCACTTAGGTACGGCCTTGAATTAAAACACATCATTCTAAACTGTCTTGGATTAGCCCAGAAACTCTGTCATTTCCAATGTGATGAAAGACCTGCCTTAAAGAGGAAAATATTGGTGCTGTGACAGATTGATCACTTGACATGTTGTTGGGAAATGCCTCAAGCTGTGGCTGGGTCTGCTGCTAGAGAGCTCATAGCGAGCAGTTTAGCATACCTGGTACTGTTAGCATTTTATGAAAAGATGGTTAAGTCATTTTGACAACGCAGTTTCATTTTTTATGCATTCAAGTTGCAGGAATACACTGAATTCCTGAGAACAACCTGCTAACACCCACTTCTGTAGGCTAGCCAGCCAGTGGATAATCATTATACGTTCTCCAAAAAAGCACAGGTACCAAATCCAGCTTTACTCCTGACACCTACCAGTCAAAGAACATAGCCCTAAGGTTATTTTTTAGCTTTACAGCTTCCCTAGTTACATTTCACACTAAAGAAACCAAACAATTACCTTAAACATGCAGTACCCACTGAATTCAGGGTAGAAATCCAACAGCTTACCCAGCAGGCAGAAATCCAACAACAAAATCTACCAGGATTAATGTGGCTGATAAACGGCAGCTATACCCCAAACACTCAGAACCACCCCATGGGGAGGTCCCCTGCCATTCCTCATGTCTAGCTGTTGAGGAGAAAGAAGCAAGTGATCATGTATACATCTAGGGAAAGTTGTGTTGCCTGCAGACACATGTCAGCACTCTGCTGATTTATGCAGGCAAGGTTATTTTTCTAACCATAATGTCTCTAAACTTTTTTTTAAAGTCTATTTTTTAAAAATTTCTAAACAAACAGCAAGATGGGCTACATTTTGTAGAAATTAATATAGAACTTCACATCAACCAGAGCAAACTTTCAATTTACCCCTAGCAACTAGGCTAAAGGAATTTAAAGCTAGGGCTTAGTGAGATCATTTGAATTTTGTGTAAACACAGTTGAAAGAGTTTGCAAAGAGCAATACACAAGCTTTATGAAATGAACTGACCAGATGAGAGTGGTGAGCAAAGAGCAGAAGCCAGACCGCTGGCGTCCCCAGGCACACCCTTGTGTCTGAGCAAAATGGGTGACCAGCTGTTGGCTAGCACTCACATGCAATGACTTTTTTTCCTTCATTACACCCTTATATTTTCAAGAACAGCATGAAAAATGACACAGCTGCTTTTGAAACACAGTATATGCTACATGTGCCTGGGAAGTGTGATATTCCCTGCCGCCAATGGGGATTAAAACCTATTGGTTTATTTCCTTGCCTCTTTTCATTTACTTTTTTCCATTTACTTCATAGTTTTACTTGTCTATGAACAGACCAGATGGATTCAATGAAACCATTCTGCAGCACATACACAACTTCTTTACTGATGGAATTAGTAGTTCTCTCTCATGAAACTTTCCTGCTGAAGTCACACGGCATGAAGTGCATTTATGTCAATTCCTCATTTCCTTCAGGAAAATCCTTCTTATTGTTTTATTCTCCTGACTAATCTAAACCTTAATCAGCTCTCTCCTCTCCCATGGAATTCAATAAAAGTATGTTTACAAAGGCTTTACATGTATTTTAAACACAGTTTGAGGAACGATATGTTATAAATCAAATACCTATAGAAAAAATTCAAAAGAAAATAAATCCCCGCTTACAACTCTCCACTCCTAATGGCAGGCGAGGGATTACAGTTCTGGGGAACAAGCTGCCATAGCTGCTGCACTTAAGTGGTTCATTAAGGCTTGGGAACTAGTTACACACTGAAAGACACATCTGAAAAAAGCTACAGCATGAAAGCCTCTTGTCAACTCCCAATATGCCATCAGATATCATTTGTGATGAAAGATCAATTGCTTTGTTCCCTTTTCTCTGCTAAACCCTTCTGCTAGTCAAAATGTTTAGGAATATTCAAATGTTATTTTTTTATTTCTCTTTATTACTGGGATGAAGACTTTCAACTGGGGACTCAATACTGTTACAAAAATTACTTACTTAAATAAGGTCGGGCTCCTTCCTGAGACCCGATAGAGACATCTGGAAAGGGAACTTTACAAAACTTCCTGCGCCCTTCTGTATGGTTTTCTGTATTACAGCAGATGCTGATCCAAAGCAGAGCACACCATTTGTATTTTCTAGATAGCATTATATATAGTTTCTGCCATTTAGTTATAAAGGCAGGAAAACTGATGTTATTCCTGGTATAAGGAAAAGCTAGCTTATCTGTAATTTCAAATGAAAAAGATTTGCTTGGGTAATGTAGGCAAAAAATGCTGAGGAAGCAAAATATGTTATTGCATGCTATTTATCAGTATAGCACAGATGACTTTTCTGAAAAGTGAATTTATACACAAGTTGTCTGCTAATTCCCAGGCATGGTACATCTGAGTTTGACGGATGTTTTTCAGGTACAAAAAGGGTTTTCTACTTTACCCAAGCAGGAAACTTTAGGAACTAAACTAATGCTATATTACTAGCACTCTTCCTTTAAACAGCTTCATTCCAGAGACACGATGGTCTGGAAAGGTGCATGTCTGCAGAAATTCCAGTTTTAGTTCCAACTAAGGAACAATGCTTTTCCAAGCAAAGTTGGCCTCCAGTGACTCGTGAACATTGTATATACAGCCGTTTAGCTCAAACACAGAAAGTGGGAACCAGTTGCTTCCGTGCATGTCTCTGTCTCAGGAAAAAAAAGTGTATGATAATGGATACCATCTTGCTTCCCCAAGCGCCATCCAGTTGTGTGCAAATGGAAGAGGGAAAGAAGACAGCTATTCAGGGCACGAAATAAAATAAGAAGTAACAAGACAAATACACACTTAAGAGAAACACACAGGCCAAAGTAAGAAAGTAGATGTCAAGGAGATCTGGAGCTAACTGTGCAGCATTAATGTATGGAAAAACTTGGGAGGTGCCCATTTTGGCCCAAGGAGGAGGCTGCAGTACTCTACTTAAATGAAACACTATGTTTACTCATTTGAATTCACTTCCTAAGACACGTTATAATAACATGATTGCATGAAACAGCCGACGATTGTTTAGCTTGGATGTTCCAATGGCATATTACATCAAGCACAGCTACTTTTAAAGAAAGGACCATCATCAGCCCAGTAACAGAGACTATTGAGAGAAGGTCCTGCTATAATCTCAGCCCCTTCTTTATTCCCACGGCTCATGTATTTCTCCAGTGAGTTGCTCTGTGCTTTGTAAGGAAGTGACGAGTAGATGGTGATGCTGTCAGGCCTGGCATGGGCCTGACAGTACCAGGACGCTTATCTGTCTGTCTGGGTGCTCCCCCGCCCAAACAGCAAAGCTTCCCCCCTCCATCCCTCTTCATCCTGAGTGTAGAGGCATGTTGGACTTGTGTGCCCAGACAAGCTGGGTTTACTGTCCTGATCAGGTTGTTGCATCAAGCACAAGGCTGCCCAGCCAGCACCCCTGAACAGACCTGATTACATCAGTTGCCTGTGTTTTAATCCCTTTTCCCATTCTTGACCTTCCCTTTCACAATGCTTGTACCTTGCTTTCTCCATCCATCTCCTCTTAAATAAGCAACTCAGCCCTAATTACTTTTTCCCCATCGGTCCCAGCTTTGCTACATCTGTACCCCAATTTGTATTTCTACATAATTGCAGCCTCATACGGTATTACTGATATGGTTACGCTGGTGTTGCTGGTCCCAAAATGTCCTCAATACTCCCCTTCAGTTACCTGTGAAATTCAACCATTTCTCACATAACTCCCTCTTTCCCTCCTGCAAGATCCATCTGTCCTTCACAGTGTGATCTGAAATTTGCGTCAGCTTCATCCAGCAATTTCTCCTGTCATGTCCCATAGTTTAGCCACGTTCTGATCAGTTAGCTTAACCTCAGGCCAGGGTCTGGTCCACAGCCTGCACTTGCCTGCAGCCCCAACCCTCCTCCATACTGAAAGTCCGCACAGAAGCTCATAAGATTTTCTGAACTTCAGTTCATTCTAAGCTTATTCAGCTTATTCTAAGCTCCATGTATCTTTTCAGGCAACTGCAGCAATGATTTACAAATTAAGTATCGCGGGATTCTGCACAGCAGATTTGCTTGTGACCTCAGTGAAATCAAAGAAAGAACACCAAGTATGAAAGAGGGTTGTTACAGAATTTAGATACCAAGAGCAGAGGGCTAATGGGACAAATGGTTTGGTGTTAAAAGTCTACATTGCACTTCTCGTGCTCCAACTTCCTTTAAGACCTGGAACAAACCATCACACATCATCTTCAAGTGAGGTTAAGCGCAGGCTTGACAGAGGATTTCTTATACTCAGCTCCACAGGCTTCATATCCACATTGCTGGCTGTCGCTCAGTTCAAAAAACCACGCGGTGTGTATTTGGCTAGAGATATTTGCTGGTGGACTGGTTTGTTTGGTCCCTCTCTGTTCCAGTGGCCTGAGCAAGAGTGTGGGCTCTGCCCCGGTGGGTGTGCTTGAAGCACAGGTACTTGCTAAAGATTCTGACTCTGTCCCTCAAACCAGAACATTAGCTGAGTGCACACTTGCCTGCCATGATTGAGAAGCTTAGGTTAGAGCTGTGCTTAGCTGACAGTGTAAATAAGGCTTAGCTCCTCACCCCTATAAATGGGGACGACAGTACCTTTTAAAGTTCTAATACATTCATTTAGGTTGGAAAAGACCCTTAAGATCATCGAGTCCAGCTGTAAACCTAACACTGCCAACTCCACCACTAAACCATGTCCCTAAGCATCACGCCGACATGTCTTTTAAACGCCTCCAGGGACGGTGACTCAACCACTGCCCTGGGCAGCCTGTTCCAGTTGTGGGGGCTATTGAGTCAATAAATATATTCATGACTTTCAAGCTTCCAGATGGCTACGGTAAGGGGAACAATGAAGGGACCACAGATGGAAAGCAGTTAATACACTTTTTACAGAAGCTAAAGAACAAAATTCTGCAAGTCTTTAAAGTCTTGAAAGGTTGTGCATTTACCCGATAGACTTCAATGGTGTCACAAGCACTGTAAGAGATCATCCATAAACCTAGAAAGGTAGCAAACCCCCAATGGTCCATAGGTCTGACTTGCCATGAGGCTCTCTGTTTCCTCTGCTTGCCTTTGATCTTGATAGAGAGAAGTAGATACACTCAGATATGTACAATGCCGAGAAACAGACCAGGCTTCTTCAAGCCCTGTTTTCTGTTACAGACACACACACACACAAAAGGGAGAAGATCACTTTATTTGTTCTAATGCTTATATTTTCCCCTCGAGTCATCAAAGTCTGTGCTGCATGAAACTGGACAACGGCATCAGTTACCCAGCAGGTCTTATGACGGCTTGGCTTAGAGAGACAGTAAATGGCGTTGCTCATGATTCACTCATGGCGGGAAAATAAAAATCAGCAATTTAAACCTCACTATTCCTTGACAACTTTGCTTTTATTAAAGCCAATCTACCATCACACCTTGTGGACACGGCTTTGGCTTTCTAGTAAATCTGTTTGAGACTGAAAAAATCAAGACTAAGCTGCACAAAGAAGGTAAGCCAAGTTAACCTACAATTTGTCTTTTAAAAAATTTAATAGTGATGCTTTATTATTTGATGCTACTCCTTTGCATCCTTTTTTCAACTTCATACTTTTTTCAATACCCTATAAAAGCTTTTTTTCAAATAATCTAATATTTTCCACATCTTGAGCTTTTTTCACAGGAGTCTCCTGATAAGATAGATAATTGGCCAAAGTCTTGTCTGTATGTAAAGAGGGTGCGCAGAGGATCCTTACTTTTCAAGGTCTGGTGAAAAATTAGTAGGTGCCGTACTTCCTTCCTTTTATGCTTTTCCACAGACAATGAATTGATATTCATAAAATAATGAACAGCAAAGGGTCCAAACAAGAGATGTCCATGGTCTCCTTCTTTAGAGACAGTTATGAAATTGTGAAAGATACTCAAAGGTTAGAAATAACCACCATTTTCGTTTGTTCAGGCAAGCAACAAACCTGGAAAATAGGAATTACTACATTTTCAACGAAAGCAGCCTTTTACAGTCTTTAAAGAAAATTTTAAAGACTGGTGGTTTTCTAATAAAATTGATAAAGTTGTCACCACTGCATACTAAACCCAAATATTTTACCATGAGAAAACTATGGTAAATTTGATTCACCATATACTATTTTAAGAAGTGTTCATATTAAAATTCGTAGGTACCCAGAAGTAAGTAAAATAACTATTTTTTTTCTGATACCAATAAATAGCTTACCACACACAAATATAAGGTCTAAAATCTCCCCTTAGAATGCTTGAAATTCATAGAAAATCATTAATTATAGAACACAAACTATGTGAGCTTCACTTTTTATGAGCTATGGTTTTACTTGACCCGCCACAACTGAAGAAGGGAACCTTTCAGGCAAATACCTGCACATTTCCACCTGTGTGACAACCACTGAATGGGCATGTAATTTATCTGCCTTGATGACTTTTTCTCAAGGACCAGAAAACAATCTTTGACAAACAGAAAGGAAGAAATTGTTACTTTTATTTTCATGACTCATGCTCTTCACTTAAATTTGTATTTATTTTGCTTATTTTTTTAAATACATTAAACAGAATCTCTATAGGAGGCCCATAAAAAACTTGCCAATTTTATTAGGTAATTTCCTTTAACAGCAAAAAGGAAGATGTTCTGACCAGCAGGTCTTTTCTAGTACTCTGTTCCTCTCATTGTTTGTAATGAATTCAATCCAAAATGATTCCCGTCTTTGGAGAAGTAATTTTACAGAGTAACAGAATAATTTTGGTGGATGGGTTATCTGAAGATCATGTCATCATACACCCTTGTAGCTCTTCTCTGTACCTGTTCCTGGTTTTCTGCTTTTGAACATGGACCGAAAGTGCTGTGTAAACTTTGTTACTCCTTTGAAAAGTCTCCACTCCTACAAACTCATTTTTATGGTCCTAATACACTGGAGCTCACCATCATCCTATGGCTGAATACTACATGGCTATCTTTCTTCTCCTTGATCCAATCCAAGGATTTGCAGTCACAGGAGAAATTCCTGTATGTACGATCTTTAAATTTGAACTATTGAATTTCATCCTAGTTCTTTCAATTAAGTCATTAAGTCCATCAAGTTTTTCTAATACATGTCTAGAACCTTCCTTGAATAAATAACTTCAGAAAATAATTTGGGGATAAAGAAAAACTCTGCAATTTTGTGGGTAACGGTAACTCAAGGCACAGAGAATGAGGGACAAAAGCATGAAGCAATTCCTGCTGCTGAATGGGACAACGTCTGGAAGTATTTGGTTATTCCTGATAGGCAATCTCTTGAGCTCATTTTAAGACCTTGATCCTCAAGCTCTCATGAATGTATAAAGGCTTCCAGCGCTAGAAGCAGGAAGTCTGTACTCATTACTGTACTTGGCACGGAAACACAAATAACTGGTAAGTGTGTGAGTTTGTAAGTGTATAAAAAAGAGATCAGAGGAATTGTCTCATACATATTTTAAAAAGTAAATGTCAAGATAGTGAGCTTAGTTTTAATTTAGGACTTATCATTAGTGTTTTCTATGCATTTATTCATTTATGCAAGTTGCAGCAAGAAGCATGAAAATATTTATGGATTAAAAAAAATGTTATGGAGTGAAATACTGTTGCATCCGGATGTCTGTAGCATGTTAAGTTTCCCCAAACTATTCTGTCATGACTTATTACCTAGTTTGCTACCACAGAGTGATTTTATATTTTAATCCATGGAAAGCACACCTTTAATGTCACCGTACAAATAAAGGACAGGCAGGACATGCCTCTCCACAATTTTGCAGGAGGACAGGATTCATAGATTTCAGAGATGGGGAATATACCAAATTTACTCAGTGTGGTAATCCTGAGCCTACATCTCTTTTTGCTGGTGTACTGCAGTACACTGGTGCAATTCCACCGATTTCAAGGGATTTACCTCTTTTTGCTAGGTTAAGCAAGAAAAAATCCAACAGGCTTTTTTTTTGCGACAGGACAATCAGTTATTCCTGTGTTTCAGATAAGGGTAATAGGGACCTGGGCGCTGAACTGTTCATTAACTCAGTATGCTGTTTTGAAGAAGTAATTGTAAATCTGTAAGCACCAAGCGCAGGAACAATTATACGTGATGTTAACTGCTAAATGCTACAACAGCAGATGACTCAAAGTCTCACAGAGAGCCCTCTTATTTTCCCCACAGGGACACGAACAAGATGATGATGCTGACCTGAGGTGGCAAAACTTTGTGCCCAGCTGGAGTGTTTCTGACAAAAGGGATGAGGAGCGTCCCTCAGCAAGGGGACACCTTGCACACCCAGACTGAGGTGAAACACTATTTGCAAATTTGTCCCCAAACAGTCTGTACGGCAGAATATCTTCCCATCAAGTGAAAATGATACTGCAGGAAAGGAGTGGATTAAATATATAGAGAGATGTAAGATAGAGGCTTTTTATTAAAAATGCCGGATAATTGGTCTCCATGATCCCTGGTACACAGTGTCGTTTTTGCTCTCTACCAACTGCCTTGAATAGACTGATGAGACAAACGCAGCAGTAAGTCAAACTCTGTGAAAGATACACCTATGACCCGGGAGTATTTCCCAGTTTAAGGCACAACCTGGGTGTATCTCAGCTTCAAGCTGAATCCTGAGCGGCTGCACTGCACTGCACTGCACTGCACTGCTTTCAGCCATCGTTGCCCTGCCAAGGGATGCAAGGTGCATGTCGCCGATGGGGGTCTGCGCGTACACCGGAAGCAACCTACATTGTTGGGGAACCAACGTACAGAAATCCCACCAAGTGCGCTTTTCATTTAGCATTGTCAGGTTTTGTGCAATAAAACATTTCGAAAACTTTGGAAGTGGGTTTATTTTCTGGATGTTTAATTAGGTAACAGGTTTTACTTAAATCAACTTTCAAAAATATTTTTTAAATAAATATGAAAATAAAAATGTTTAATTACACTTTCAGGGAACATGCAAACCAAACGTGTGAGGCAGGAGGAGAGAGAAGTAATTTTCATGAAAAATTTTTGGTTTCTAATCAGTCATGTCACAGAAATCTAGAGCTTTAAAGAATTATACACTGAACAGTGCAGCCCCTACTCTGCACCATGTATACTTCAAATTGCAGTGTATTTATTGAACCATCTTTCCTTGCTGAAATCAATCCAATTACCTGTGATGGCAAATTAAGTATGCATGTGCCTGCAGTATGAAGTGTCATTTTGCTATCTCTAACAGATTTTTAATGTTCACATTTTTTTAATTTTCAGATAAAGGTCAGTTTTTTTTTTTTAACGTCAGATATTTTGGAACTAGATGTAGTACTACAAAGAGAAACCTCATGACTCACAGCATGTCCTCTCTTGAGGACCGCTTTTCCATAGTGATGAATTTATAGACAAGGTTTAGAAACCTTCCGGGGTGGGGCACTTTTAGCACACAAAGAAAACCCTCATCCACCTGCTCCTCACAGCTTTATGGATGCATATACTCTTTTTGCTTATACACACATTTAGGCTAGTTTCAGGCTCTGTAACTTATTGCCTGAGCCTTTTTGTTTGGAAATAGGGGGTTTACATCCTTTTCTGCCTTATCCCATTTGTTTCGCATACCATAGGAGTTACGTGATACTCTGCCCAAAGGGAGGAACCGGCCACTCTGGAGTGCGGGTGCTGCCAGCCCGGCTGCGTGCAGGCAGTCCTTCCTGTCACGCTCACTGCTCATGGGCCAGCAGGTATGCAGATGACTGCTTGTAGCACTTCTATCAATACTTTGCCAAAAGCATAAATAGGATAGTTAAGAACCAAGACAGAAAATATATGTTCATATTTCAGCGGAAGCAAATCTAGGACCTGTGTGTAAATATACATGTCACCTTAAACATCAGTAAAATTAATAGTACACCTAAGTGCTTGCAAGATCTGAACATTAGGAGGCATTTGTATATATCAGAGGATTAAAAAAACAACAGCCCAAAAGTGTGTTTAATGTGATCAGTGTAAATCTCTTCTTCTTCATTACTTGTTTTATAGTCTGTGAAAGGCAGCACAACAGCCATGTGGAAGTGCCTTTGCTTGGATAACCTCCATTTTGAACATACTGTATTTTGACCATTTTTTAGGGAAGGGGGAAAGTGTTTTTTTTGTTGTTTGTTTGTTTGTTTGTTTTAAAAGTAAAGTGGTTTTAAGTATCAGTAAGGGCCATTCAGATGCACCCATGGAAAGCCTGAAGTCAAATGTATTTAGGAGTCGGGGTGTGGAAGCCAACCAGACGCGCTTTGCCACCTCCTTTCATAAAGGCTGTGCAAGACTCCCAACGCCTTTTCATGGTCTAGCCCATCAGGATACCACATTTTATCCTTCTCGTGCATTTTTATAGTCATAAGTTTAGGTTCCAACCTGGCACGAGGTTTCTCGGGGGCAGACTACCCATGCAACATTGCGATGAGTAGGACTGATGTTTGTGCTGGCCAATGACTCGTTAAGATGGGCTGCCGTACATTTTATTGTTCATTCAGCTGGATCCAGCCTGGTTTGTTTTTCAATGTTGAAAGTGAAAGCTTAAAAAAAACCAAACAACCCAAACAAGTATTACATGATAAGTAATGTAGAGTAAGCGGCAGGGAAGAATTAGAGCGGAGGGGCTTCCTGGCCAGGCTGCCCAGAAAATGAGAGGTGATCCAAAAGAGCTCTGCGCATGACGTGATTGCAGCTGCTTCTCAGGGCAGTGCATTTCTTCGAGTGGGATTTAGTATCTTATTGTGAGAGGCCCTCTGTAGGCACATAAGACAGTCTTACGCCCTAATGATGTTGTAATACGTACATCACAGTTCTTCGGCATACTTAACTATGTGTCTTGATAAAAAAGACTTCAGAATGCTAAATTTAAACATGTTTATAGTAGTTTGCAAGTTTGCAGTCTCACTTAACAGCAGGCCACGAATGGGAAGGAAGTGTATAACAATCACACATATAAACAAGATAGCTATGAATAATTTGATAGGTCTGAATCTTTGAACTTAGTCCTGATATGCATATATGCAATCTGACTTGCCTTTGATCTGGATTTTCTAAACCAAACTCTTTTCTTCTTTTCCTCATGGCACACACCAGTCCTGAGTTATCTTACACAAAACTGACCTGCTATCCTGCCCTTGAAAAATGGAACCGATAGTGCTGAAGAAAACCAAAGCACACCAAATGAAGAATATTATTTAAAAACCAAAATCGAACTGAAGGCTTGGGGAAGGAAATAAATATTTTAATGGCAATGAAATTATTTATTCTCTGAAGACAGTTCCTGTAAGGCAGCTACACCAGCCATTAAGGCAATTATATTTTGCCATTTTCATAAGCTGCTTGAGAAATAATTTTTCTCCACTAGATTAATGCTGTGTCAGTTTTCTACAAAATCACTTCTGACTTAAGGGAATATTGGAGATACATGCTGCATAATTATGGAGGTAAAATCCTGGGATTTACTTCTTTATTGTATTAATAGTTGTTTGGGCAGGATGACTTGGAATCCTACAGAAACTTCTGGGCCTCTTAGTTTGCTAATATCCTGACCTTAGAGGATGCCATAGTAAGATTTCCCTAAGCAAAAAAAGTCTGCTTGTGGTTAAGATAATAATGTTTAGCTTAACTGCACATATCTAGCTTGTTGTAATTTCAGTACAATCGAAAATCAGGCCAATTCCACAGGCCTTCCCTGGACAGCACTGTAACACTCCTGCAGCTTCCAGCAGAGTGCTGTGAATAGACAGGATAATTTTGTTATACCCGTCTGAAGATACTTGGGACATAATGTTTGTAGGTATCTAATAAAATGTTGCCCCTTTCTACCCGCATGAGTTCACGAACAAACCAGCCACAAAACCGAATTCTGAACTGCTGAGAGGAAGTACTTTGTGAAAAGAATGACCTCCGGCAGCTATCCTGGCAAAGCACCGCTCGAATAGCTGCTGTCTCGCAGGTGTTCGCAGCACCTGCGTTACAGGCCCAGGTCCATTCCACATCCTGCTGGGCCACCCGACCTCACATAGCCCATAACGAGAGATGGGCATCTCAGGGCTATTCAGATTGCTAAAGATAAGAATCACCCTCTGGAAGTCCTCTCTCCATCATGCACACAGTGAAATATTTGCGGAAGAAGCAATATGGTGTAGAGCACAGTATATTTAACCTATTTTATACTCTCTTCCTCTGGCATCTTTACCTTAGGGCTATTTGTTTTATTGCCTTTTTCCTCCTGTTAAGGAATCCAAACTTGCTGTTCTCTGATTCCAGGGATACGATTGCTTTGAGCATTTTATGTTGAGCTTTGCACACTAACCTAACTGCTCTGCGCATTCTGACACGCTTCCTTGAATCAGCTGAGAATGGCTTTTATTCCTGTTCCTCATTTACACAAGATAAATGTCTATTTTTAAAATAAGGGTGACAAATAAGGATTAACAGGCAATGAATCAATTAACAGGTCTTGGTGAGGTTATTTACTGAACCAAAGTGATGTAAATACTTCACCAAGGAGTAAACGCAGTCTGTATATTATAGCTGTGTTGTGAGGCTGGTATTTAACTTCTTGGCAATCTGTGTTTACGACTGTAAGGAGAAAGATTTCTATTGCATATTTAAATAGTAAACTGCTTCTTAAAATATCTTCCAAAAGAACTTGGTGTTCTTTTCTTTTTTGTTGGTTTTAATACACATTGTTTTATTCAAGTCAATGGAGTTACGCCTGCTTGCCTAAACTGAGAATCTGGTCTTGAGTTTTCATATGCGCTGACATCTGCGATGCGCAGACGTTACAACAAAATGTTTATTGCAGGACATTTATTGCCCTGCAATTCATAAGTTCATTATTGGTACTCATTTAAGAGATAGCTACCTTGCATGAGCAAATAAATCTTTCTGCAGTACAGCCCTCACAGCAACGTTTTCAATCCTGATGGCTTTCCTTTTTCTTTTCTGTTTAAAAATATCCTGACTGTAGGGCAAGTTAGATGTAATACCCAAGAAAGCTTCTAACACTGAAGTTCTCCCCATGATACCAGAAGGCTCACTGAGCCGAAGCACATTGGAGTAACAGTCTATACCTGGAAACACCATTCAACAATGACGACAATTTTGGGTGGGCAGGAAATGATGGGAGATTCCAGAAACTTTCCCATTCTGAGTGGAGAGAAAATTAAAAGTTTTCTATTTTAAATCCAACAGAAAGGCCCAGTAGCCCACAATAGCATAGATATAAATCAGGCAGCATATAAAAACTCTTGTTTAGGTGCCTGGTATTAATGACATAGTGAAGGGAGTTTACCACGTCACAGGAACGTCCCAAGTACAGTGTACTTGAGGACATTTTTTTGTTTTGTTTTCACTGTTCAGTTTTAGTTTGAAACTTCTCTCAGGCTATTCTCTTTCTTTGTGGCAGAAAGGGATTCTAGGATTTGGAATCATCCATACTAATGCAGCCTGCATGAAATAAGGAGTAACAGCCTTCTGACTTCTCATAAAAGAGGCTGTAGCAAGATCAGTGATGATTAGTGATGCTTAGGTTATACTACGAATGTTGGACTAATGCAAACGACTTTGCATCCTGTGCCTAACAGATCCATATAGCTACGCTTAACATGGCAATTACGTATTTTATATGGTCTGTTAATACTGCTTTTAGCGAGTGCTATAATAAAGCTGTTCAGATCTGCCCATTTACCAGAGCAAAAAACTCTCTACTTTTAGACCTCGTTGTTCACATTTAGCTCATCTATCACATTTAGCATTTTGATTTTGTGAAAATGGTGAAAGTCAAGCCAGTCTTTTCTAAATCCTATTCTAGTAAGTACAAACCTTTGTAAGCTGTACAGGAAAATAAATTACAGAAGGTTGTTAGAACATCTGCTTTTTATTGTCTTTTTACAGAAACAGCAAAGATTATTTTATTAAATCTTATTAATATTGTAAATAGAGCCAATATAAATATTTAAATATTCTATTGAATTAATGAATAGTAAAATAAATAAATATTAAGAAACGTTTTTTTAGTGGTAGATTTCCAAACTTTTAAACACCACTCAACTGTGAAATCATTCACAGTAAATTTAGCAATGCAAGGAAGTAGCAGATTAAAATGTTCATATCAAAATGCTGTCAAGTAGACGCTGGATAAGGCAGTTTCAGCACAACAATAAGGAACTGCTGAAAAGCGTGGAAGAAAAAGGAGAAAAGCAGTGGATTTTTGTGTTTGTTTTTGTAAACAGAAAACTCTGAGGTGGCATTTTAGCTCAAGGAGTAGTCTTGAACATTAAGGAACACGTAGTGAATGACTGAATGTACAAGTACAAATCAAATGAACAACTACCACACTACACATCTAGTGAAGTGTCCAGCATCGCTGTGTGAAGGACCACGCTGCCGGAGCCTCAGCTACCCGCAGCAATCCCGCTCGCTCTGATCACAGCCATTTTCCTGCTTCCAGCAACTGCTTCTGCCGTGGTGCCTACAGTAAGAGGCACTTTCCTTTTCCTTTCCTTAATGCCTCAAGTACTTTCTTTTCCTTAAATACCTCTTGATGTGCTTCCGCAAGGCATAAGCAATACAAAATTGCTTGGACATTCTCTGAATGTTAGCACGGGTCAAAAGGCGGTTATCTTTATCACAACATCTCAAGGAGGGCTCTCTGTTTTGGACCAGCCTTCTAGCCCAGAGTCAGTGGGATGTTCCTGCGGTGACAGCCAGCCAAACGCTCGGTTGTACAGTGTCACCTGCATGAGGAAGAGCAGTGCAGTGCTGAAGCACTTTGAATTGCCCTCGTAGAATCTGTACACTTTTCTTCAGTAAACCATAAAACCCAAGTAATGGGGACAATAATGCTGTGTGGCGTGTAAGGGGAGGTTTTCCCCCTCTGCCCTCAAGCAAGAAGCTGTGAACAGTTGTGCTCAGTTTACACGGGAAGCTGCCAATGCCAGACAAGTTTGCGTGCTCTCTTAAATCTTCAGCCCAGCCTCAGTCCCTCTCCAGGGCTGTTGAGACTTGCTCTACATTTCTTAAACCTCCTCATGGTAATATGATTCCATTTACAGTTAAGTTAAAAACTGAAAGCCTGGTATTAAGCACTTTCGTTATAGGAGAATTTGTATTTCTTGTTACTGATGTCTTGGTTTCCATAAAGGAAGGGTTCAAAAGACACCTTTTGCAAGTGAATTCAAGGAAAAATGGGATGCTGAGAGCTCATGCTTTGCTATTTCTGTGTTGGGTGTGGTGTATATGTAGCTAACGTATACGGGGCTGTTTATGGTGATGCACAGCTGCCCCACGGCAGGAGCTGAGAAGGCAGAGAGCCCCCAGCGAGACAGTGCCGGCCGGGCACCGCGTTGTGGTCACCACCCGACTTTCCCCAGCTGCCATGCCAGACCTGCCACCTGGGCCAAGGCTTCGCCAAAGTCCACTCAGATGGGTGGCTCAGGTACACACAGGTAAATGTTTTGCTTCCCCCAATACAATTTTTTAGCAAAGGACAAATATTGTTCACGAAACATGACTCTTCTCAGTCCTCAGCTAACAACAGAAATGGTACAAATGATTCTGAACTGCTTCAGTTGTTAGTCAGCCAGATGACTTCTTATCTCCGAGGACAGTGATTTGAGGTGATCTGGGTAATTACTTGGCATGACATCCTTCAGCATACAGGTCCTAGCAAACAGACGGTATATAGCAATGTTTTATATTGGCTACATTTGGTTCCACAGCTACCACATCTGGGCCACATAGCGAAGGAGCAGAGAATTTTTGCTAGCTGAAATACATTCCTGATACAGAGCAGGCAATGACTTCATTTTTAGGCAATACAAACCTAATTGCAATGGGAAAGTATTCTTCTGAAAAAAGAGCCAACGGCTGAGTAAAGCTTTTAGAAAATGTACAAAAAAAGGAATGGTGGATCGTTCTGGATGGAAGCTACTCCCCATTATACCCACAAATTACTAAAACAACTAATCACAAATACAGCAATTTCTTATTCTCCTTCAAGACACCTCAGAGGTTTCAGTCTCTCTATCAATGATAAATGATGATTAGGAAGAAACCTTGCTGCAGGCACTCTATTTAACAGCTGTGGTGTTTCAGACACCTTATTCTTTAGGCGTTAGTACTGCGAAAGGGACAGAAGCTACATAAACGTTTTATTTCAGATCAGATGTGCACTTCCATAGGGAGCCTGAGCATCCCTTCTTACCAACATGCGGTTCACACTGCGACGCAGGCTTCGGATGCACATCACACGACGGACCAGTCTGAGGGCATATGAACTGGACTGAACGTGAACTGAGAGATGCACTTGGGGTGCATGTAATGTGCTCCAGCCACAAATGGGCTTTCAGCCCATGGCATCAGATGAGCCAGTCCAAAGCAAAACCCAACCAGATTCATATAGTGTGGAGAAGGTCAGGTGGTCCTCAGCACCACCTGATCCGATCTCATCAGCATGTCTACGTAGCACTACTTGCTAAGATAGACATAACCTGAAAGGATGGTTATTTTGACTCAATACGATACAAGTCATCCTGCCTTCTGGTGAGAGAGGTTTTACCCTCAGACTTTTGCAGTAATTGAGGTAAATCCTAATTTGCCAATAAATACTCAGGAAATTTATTTATTTCCAGAGAATTAGTAAGACGGAAGTAAATCTATTTAGCTTCTAGAAGATTTTTATTAAAATACATTTTAAATACCTCTTCTGCCTCTTTTTTGGGGTCAGTGAAAGCATGGAAAAACTCTCAGAGAAATTTCTATTCTGTCGAAGGCCAATTTCACCAAAAAACACCGAGTAACTTCTGTTTTTACCAGCTCTACTTGACAGATGTTTTCTGCCTACAGGGGCACTATCTTACACGAGTGCTGAGATCTGAATGCTATCAAAGTCAGTACATACTTAAATGTGTAAAATAAGCTTTCTCAGTTCCACATTAGACTCTGATGTGAAATATTACAGTTTTAAGCAAGTGCCAATGAAACTGAAGCACTCATCTTCAAAACTTCTCCATAAAATATTTTAATGATCCAGCTACGCATGAGCATGGCTTTCTAAAGGTCTTTTGCAAAACCGTAAATTCTCTGTTCTTACATATTTTAGAATCTCACGCTATAGCCTAACTTTTAAAATTAAGTGCTGTAAAAGTTTAACTATGAATTGTGATGCTTCTAGCTTCTTTCCTCTTTTTAGTATTCATGTTTAGCTATTTTTGAGTAGCATATAAATGTCAGCCTTAAATTAAGAAGTACTTTGTCTGAGCCAAAAGTGATGGATTTTACTAAACGATTTGATAGATTTTAGAGGCTCTTTATATGCTCCAAGGTTTGCATTTCACATTTATTCTGAAGGTCAATTGCCAAGAGAATGAACTGTGTAACAAAGAGGCTATCAGTTTGGTAGAGATAGTGAACAGATGCCTAATTCCCCCGGTAGATGAATATTTGGGTGCTATTTGTCTGCAGGAAGCCTGGTAATCTGCTGGAGCTTGATACAGTTCGCTGCAGCAGAAAGTTGCATCCTGGTGCTGTGTTATTACTATTGTAAATGACCACGCTATCACACATGACCTGATAAATACAGTAAAACTGAAATGCACCAGATCCATGGCTGTTTTAGGGAGCAGAGCAGGGTGGCTGCTAGCTCGCCATTTGCTGTCACTTTGGATGTGAAAGTGAAGAGATTCCTCATGCTATAAGTCTCTTTAATCCTCACACTTAATGAGCAACACTTAAAACTTGCCTTTGGGCATCCTCTAATGAGCAGAGTAGCTGCTGGCTTTCATGTCCCACTGTTGTTCACAGTGAAAACAAGGGAAGAAGCAGAAGCCCTTTTATTTACGCTCCCTTTGATACCAATATTATAATTGAAACTGTTTTAATGGTTTTCAAATCCATTTAATAGCATACTTAGTAATATCAGGCTACTATGTTTTTTATATCAGATTATGAAAAATTCATAATCCATTCTGTGGCCCATCACCGGTCTAAGGTTTGAGGGCAGTAGTAATTTCTAAATGAGCACTAAATTGGAAGAGAAGTGGGAGCATCATTATCACTAGAGCAGGGAGGGCACTGCAGAAGATGGAGGCTGGGGCAGGGCTCAGAAGCAAGAAAATGGGAATCTGGACGTGAAGATGTGGGCAGACAGTCTGAGGGACTGGCATAAAGACAGAAGGTTTTACATCTTTATAGAAAATACAATTGGGGAAGAAGGTCTATCTGTAGAGGTTAGAAGGCTTTTGTATGAAAACACTTGACTGTCACTCAGCATAACATACTGGTGTTGAATCATTTGCTGGGGTATTGGAGAAGTTAGTGACACTTACAATAAATAGCACACAGAGCCAGAGAGGAGTGCTAACTGCAATCCTCTGGCCTGATGCTCTTCTGCTTTCCCAGTTATTGCTGACTTAGAGCATTCAAACAGTTTGTGTAGACTCTAAAAGAAGTTACAAAAATTATGCGCAAAGGAAAACAAAAGCATTAGTCTATTTATCTGCTGGGTTTGAGTACAAAGGTTCACAGTGGAGACCCATTTTCCATCACATTTCATATGACTACATACTCTCCTGATTGCATAATCTGAGCAGAAAACAAAAAAAAACAACGAATTCTTAAGATCAGTATGAATATAACTGGCTCCATGACACCAGAAGGCCTGAAGATACGATGGCCCTAGACCATTCAGCAGAGCAGGTATGTCATACACATGCTTGATGTGTCAGATGTAGGGGCAAGAGTACTAGGATGCTGTAAATACACAAATGGAATAGACTAAGAATGAAATATCTAGATTCCTCTATGTCCTAGCTCGCTTAATCTGGAAACTACTGATGCTCCTTCTAAGCAATTTTATGTTTTTTATTAGGGTTTAATATGCAAGAGATAACTATCAGAATTCTTTTTCTCCCTAACAGCAGCTTCTTTGACTTCTACAAGCAGTAAGGGGCTTCTTTGCGGAATACCTTAAATCAAGATATACATAAATGGGACTATTTACAATCTGTGTTTCAGATGACATGTCCAGTTTGATCCTAGACCTCGTTTTCATAACTGACAAACACGATTCCTCCAGCTGACTTCCTCTAGTAATAGATTTCTGATAACTGAGCCTGACACCAAGCTAGTAACAATTATACAAACTTGAGACTTGGTTTAGTAAAGTAAGCAACCAAGAAGTTTCTGACCAGTCAATGGATGTGTTAATGGTCTTGTGGTTGAGAAATCTTCTTCGAACTGCTCCTTTAGAATGCCTACGAGTGTAGAACTTTGGGCAATGCACAAGAATATTCAGGATCATAATTCTGGTAGTACTGTAAATTTGTCCCAGTCCTTAGAAAACCAATTAGAAATGCCTGTTTAAAGGCTTAATAGACTAATGTTGTAAGCCCTAAATACTAGGGTTGAGGGAGAAGCTGTACCTATGTGGAGATCCTCACGAGAGAGACAGGAGAGGAATAAGCCTAAACATTAAATATTAAAGCTACTGCAACCAGGAACACATGGCAGTCCAGACAGCCCATCGTCAGTTAAAGCACGTGGCAAACTCAAAGGCCCAATTTAAAGTTGGCAATGTAAACTCTGCGTAGGCTGCCAAAGAACCAGATGTCTCACGCCTGGAAGACTCTCCTTTACTGACTCTTTGCTTATAGGTCGTGTGATTGATATCCCAAAAGGAGAGCATAAAACATTCCCAATCTAATGTGAGGTACTGTTGTCACTGGCATACATAAGAGATCTTCCCTTTTATTTTTTAAATAAAAGGTTGAAAATCTTTCTTACCAACATAAAACATGAAAAATAACCCTTTAAACAGTTCATCTTACTATTCCAAGTGCTTTGGACTTATTTGGGCTCAGAATCTGTTACCAATATGACTTAATTTAGGGAGAAATGTTTGTAAGATGGAGTATGGAGTTTCTTATTTAACTTAATAAAGTCAGTTTATGGCTAGGTAATACAAATATTTGTGCAGAACCGTGGGGCAGGGTTGGGAAATTCTGGTCACAACACAAATGAAAATGCATTACAGTTTTATTCACTTTGGAGAATTTTGTAACTTTTGGAGAAAACAGCTTGTTTACTATGAACTGTCCAAAACTCGGAAGTTCCTGAGCTAATATTCCCCAGAATTATTCAGGTTCCTGAATCAATGTCTGCATTTTTCCCCAGCAACTCAATAGGTAACCAAAACATCAGAAAATAAGCTGAATATAATTTCCTCTAAAGGAACAGCAAAGTTATAAGCTTGAAGTAAAAGTGTGACTTGAAAAACATCCCTTGAGCAGCGAATTAATGCACTAGGATTTGGGTGCCCCATACGCTACCAAGAAAAGAAACGTAGTCTACTTTTGAGGAGTTCTGCTAAACAAAAAAGCCGGAGCTCTTCTTAGATGGTAAGCTTTTTCTTTCCACCCAGGTGAAAAAAGGCTTAATGCTCTGAACCGAAACTTGTGAAAATCTCACCTATCTGCCTGGTAATCACTTTTTCCTCAAATTAAGAAGCATTCATTTTGGCTGGATCCTGATTTCATTGCTGGAACTCCACCAAACCTGCCCTGCAGTATCTTGGCTGCCCCTCCAAAACTCTAACTGGCAAAGCAGTGACTCTGTTTTTAAAGTTCAAGGTATGGTTACAACTGAGTTATGGCTTGGACTATTTGCATTGAATGTGACGTGATGAATTTGGCTCTTCTACTAGGAGAAGGCAGAGAAGATGGTGAAGGGACTACTTTGAAAGCCTCAGCCCACTGGCAAAGCACAGCAAATCCCATTAATCCTCCACGTGCGACTGTCAGTGCTGGAGCCCTGTGGCGTCCGTGGTAGCAAGCAGACGTTAGAGGTACTGCCTTTACATTTGTTTCTTACTTGGTTGTTAAAAAGCATTTACCACACTGGTTATTTGTTAAACATCAATCTGGAATCTAGTTTGCAAAAGCAAGAAAAACCACAAATGCAAAGATTTTCTTCAAGTATTATGTCTTTGTCACTGAAATACCAAACTCTCCGTTTGAGATTTTATGTCATTAATTTTGTTTAGGCAATTCACTGCTGTGCTCTTAGCAGAAAACACCCCATGCTGCAAAAGTTGAATTTATGAAACATGGTGCAAACATGTTCTGCCTAACAGCAGGCAGACAGCAAATGCCTAGGGCGTTCTGTAATTGTCCTGGGAATATGGTTTCTAAAACATCTCAGATTTATTACTGTAATTTTCCTCAGATACCTGATATAGTAAATGTTTCTAAAAGCTTTATAGTTTTTATCTAAAAAAGACGGATTGTTTAGTCTATCTTACTGAATGACATCATGCTATTCATACTTTCTGTATGAAAGTTACCTTTGTGTGTGTTGCTTCGATTTAACAGGTTTGGAGGTATAATGGATGCTTTTCCCATTTCAGAAGTGCTCATGCATATATTTGTGTGAATGTATAAAAACATATGTATAATTTTTAGTGACAAATGACATTGCTATCAACTTCATCCAGGGTGTGAGTTACCTTGCGCTGAAACAAACAGGGTAGATAATGTCTCTTACAGCTACTGTTTAGGACCTCCTGCTTGTCTCTTAATTGAGCACAATTTCCAACTCTTACATCCAGAAAACTACTAACACCAAGCAAATAAATCCAGAAAGTCCAAAGAGATACAGGAGAAAAAGATACCGAGTTCAGAGGCTGTCAGCAGAGCCTTGTACTCAGGTATCAGCTGTTTCTCAGCCTTCCTCATGTCAACTCAACATGTTAAGAAACAGAGCTTTGTCTGTTGACGCGTGATGAAAACTATCAGTTTATTTCAGAAATGCAATTCAGGTTCATTCCTACAATAATAATTCACAAAAAAAAACAAACTGCCAAAGAGAGCTGCCAGCTCCTTAAACAAACCATCTCATCAGCTTTTGTTGCCTTATGTCCAACTGAAAGCAAATCCCTACATTGAAAGCATTCATATTAATAAAAAATTGTTAAGCTTATTTTCACCTGTATAAGACTGCAATTTATGATACTGTCCGAAAGACCTGGCTTAGAGCTGAAACTACTATTACTTGATTATACTGTAGACACAAGACAACAAAGACCTGGAGTTACCTGCTGATGCAGCAGGTGGTAAAATGCCAGTCCCTACCCAGAACAGTTCCACAGGCTGCTTACGACGAGACATGAGGACAATGATGAAAAGTGTGGGGTGAGAACTGGAGGCAGGTCTGAGGAAAAGGAGCAGGTTTTTACACAGCAGGCTGTAATCTCAGCTCAGCACCTGCACAGCCAGCAAAAGGAAAGGTCCTTTGAAAATGACAACTGAGAAACTATGTACATAGGCCTTCTGTGAAAGAACTTTTGATGCCAAATGCTATTTCCATCAGGGAGCTGTTGCTTGCCAAGATATGTCCCCCAAGCAGTATTTTCACTAAAAATCTGCTTCTGCTGCTGTAGCACCCAGTGATTTGATCAGATAGAGGCTCTAATGTTCTTGCTCCCCATCTAAAGGTGAAATGCTGGAGTGAGGGAAGGGAAAGATTTGGTTGGTCTATTTAATTTTGCTGAGTTTTTGGTAGATAAGTAGGATGTAGCTCCATTTGACTGAAATGGACTAGAAGAGCGAGATGAAATTTCACATGAAAAAATATACAATGTTTGTATTGTCTTATGCTATCTTGAGTGTACAAATTTTGAAACCTGTGATCAATATTGAATGTCAGCCTTGCTCTATATTTTGTCCTAGAAGAGGACAGCTGCTCTGATATGCCTGAAGGAATGGGATTTAGCAAAATTATAAACTGAAGGGTTGGGGTTTTTTTTTTTGGAAATGAGCAGCAACTGTACATGTCCACTAAACACTAAAATCAGAACCCAGATACACAGCTATGTTTATTTTTGTTGTTAGGTAAATTTTAAACAAACTAGCTAAAATCACATTCTCTGCTTTTATATGAATATACATTTACAATTTAAATTGCCTTTTTTACATTGTGCACTGAGATAAATTCCTAAAGTGAATTAATTTCCATTTGCAATTATTTCAGTCTATAAAGCTGGGATGTGCAAAATATGTGCACATTGAGCTACACTTGATATGGTATGTGAATTAATACCACACAAATTTAGGGCTGTACAAAACCACTAAATTATCAGCTCCGTATTTCTGCACCTTCTTTCTTGTTATACTCTTTTTGTGCCCAGCTGTCCTTACATAAAGTTTCATGGAAAATGGAATTGGCATACTACATGGCTATGAAAAAGCTGCCAAAACCTTCTATTATGCAAGAAACAGCACAATACATAAGGTGATACTTTGCGTTTATATCAGAATTCTGTTTTTTCCATCTCAAATGAAAAATATACTTTTGTTGTACTTCCATTTTTCTTCTGTAAAATAGAGTGTGGAGTGACCTATGCCCTGCATCAAGACAAGGTGTGGCCAAACCAGCAAATGCCTCTCAGCGTTGGCTGCCATGGTCATCCAACAGGCAATGTTTCCTTCAGTTAATCCCTACCATAAGATAAGACAACTCTTACTTCTTCTACCATCAACTCTAATTTTAAACTCCTGCTTCTCTGTTTCACATAAGTAATAATTAGGCTTAGAACAACAAAACCCCACAGGCAACGGGGACACAAATCTTGAATGCAGTGAAGAGTGTTTGGTGTACTTGCACTGAAAGCAAACTTTCTTGTTTTATGAGCAAGACGTCACTGCTAAAAGCGAGCATCTGCCTGTTCCTCATAGACAAAAGATTCCAGTCTTCTTCTGACATTACTTCATTGTCAACATCTGGTGTTTTATAGCCATGCAACTTAAAAATAAATACTCTGCATGCCATTTGATAACTTAAAAAATATTACCTTAAATTCGCCCATTAGTTTATTCTTGTAAGCAGCAAAGTTCTTTATACAACAACTGATTTAAAAATTCCTTATTAGTTTGCTTGAAGTTTGTGTTATTTTTTCTCCTGAAAAAAAGTAATATTTTCCAGCAGGGCAGAGGGATTGTTGGTTAGATAAATACACCCTAATAATTATGTTTTCCACTGGTTGCTGTGAAACTCGTCCTCCCAGTGAGATCCCTGCATTTTCCTCCTACATAAAGTTCTTTTTTTTTTTTTGTTCTGTTTATGTTATGTTTTAACAAGATGATTACTTAGCATTTTTATTGGCCAGCTATTAGCTACTCCATCATTAAGACTCTATTTCATTAGCTCTAACAAGATAACTGAAGTCTGGTAGATCCATTACCCCTAGAATAAACCTTTAAAATGTTGTATTTTGCTTCCCTCAGTTTGTGTCACTTCATAGTAAATACGCCTGAATGTCAGAAACCTCTTTCCTCAGACCTCCTAGTTTTCACGGACCTGTCCTCTTTAACCATCCAGGAGAATGCTTTCTGTCTCGTTTGCATCTTTTTTTCCAGTATAACCATGCAGCCTGCAGCCGGTGTGACTTGCTTCAGGCTCTGCGAGCAAATGCCTTCTAATTCACAGACCACCCCCAGTGCAGTTGCCATACATAAAAGCTCACGCGTATTTTTTCAGCCGAGATAATGGATGCTGGATTAAAGAGAAACAATGCAGGAAGATCAGATTTCACAGAGCCCAGTGTGGATCCCTTGTTCTCTATAATTCTGCACCCTGAACTGTTTCATGGCACTGTCTCGCCGTCTGCAAACTGGCACAATTGATCTGGTCTGACAAGGTAATATCTGCAGGTTTTCTCCTCACTCTTACATTTTCATTCAGCAGAAGCAAAAGATCAGCTTTTCCTGGTCCCTGGACCCCTTCACCCACCATTCCTCAGTGGAGCTTTTATGACATTTGCAGAGGTCGCCACTCATAAAAAGAAGACATAAGGCTTAAGTCATCTTGAGCAGTAGTCTATACTGACTCCTTACCATGTAGGAGACTGGCTTTACCTCACTTTTCCATCATCTCCCAGAGGCTTAAGCTAAGTAATCTCTCTGTGGTTTTGTACTGTTTTCCCATCTGTTTGTGGGAAATATGTGCTCATCGTTACAAATCCTTCTCCATTTTGGTCAGGCAGGGGCAGCCCGTACTGACTACCAGACTGTTTGAGTGCCTTTTTGTCCATCACTCATCATATAGCCAAAAAATGCCAGTTACCTTATGGAGAAGAGATGACAGGTCCAAGGAAAGAGTGATGGACACAGGAAAAACAACACACTGGTGGTCTGCATGTCGCCCACTGGCTAAGGACTAAGGGCCTGGGTGGTGGGTGAGACATTGGTGGTCCTAAAGTCTCCAGGTCTGTGACACCAGCTAACCCGCTTCTGAACTGCAAAAGCACTTGAACTCACTGGAGACCTATTTCCTAATTTGATATACATTTCTGGCAGGTGGGGCTAGATGCAAGGCCTTGAAAGACAAAACTGCTTCATGTGGTAAACAGCATACATCGTAGAAAGGAGGAAAGGCTGAAGCCCCTGACTTGCCTCACCAAATCTGAGCCTGAAATACTCACATTTCTGTCTCCTTGCTGGCCCATAACCACCTGGCAAGAGTAGATCGGCGTCTTTGTTGGACTTAATGACCTTAAAAGTCTCTTCCAACCAAAATGATTCCATGAATCTATGATTCTATGACTCTATCTGTCATGTGTCTGTCTGACAAAGGTTGGTGATGTTGACCGGGTGATGTTCAACACCACCTGGGGCCTCTGCGAGATATGATACACCACATGCGCTCAGACACTGCATAGCCCGTGCCAAGCAGACAGGGTTCCTCACAAGATGCGGTCGCCCTTCTGCTGAGCAGAGGAGCCCTGGGTTCCTGTGCTTCCTGCTCCTTGCAGCTGCTTTGGAGGGAGAACCACCACTCTCCCTCAGGACAACTTAGCGTGGAACAGAAACAATTCTTGCAGTAGGGATCAAAACCTGCACGATTACATATTTCACTGCAGTTACAATTCTACGCTAGGCCTCAGAAAATACATCAGGTATCATTTTTATCCTGTTGGATAGTGTATATAAAAGCTTTTAGCCCTTAATCGCCAATGCTTTGACTTCCTCTGAAGCTTTTTTGAATAGACCATGATTTTAAGAGTGTATCGAAACTAGGACAACTCTTTTGGTAAAATCAAAACAGAAGAGCTTCAGCTGAACAGACCGAAGGTGAAACCATTTAATTTTTCACAAATAAAGCAAATTACTTAGACTTTATGTTCTATTAACGATCCCCATGTATTTTTTTAAGCATTGTCACTTCCACAGGCAAACGGACCAGGGATCCAGCCTGTTGATAATGGAGTAGATAAAGACACGACATGCTTTGTGCCACAGGGTATGTTTACACTGTGTACTGCTGGCAAAGAGGCGAGCTCAATCTGCTAAGACACTCAGCTTATTAGCCCAGACTTGGCAGTGTGCTTACTTGGTGATTCTTGTTATTTGGTACAAATTTTAGGCAGAACATGTTCTTGGCTTCTTGTCTTACTCAGTTCAAGTGAACCCAGGGTTTATTTCCCTGTTGAAACTGCACCATGACAAAAAAGTCATAGCTCTTAATAAATTATTCTTATTTAAATGTCTTCCCTGTTTCCTTGACAAATACAGTTATTGTTTGATGAACACCAACCAATTTAATAAATATAGAGGTTATTTTTCTGTAGACACTATCAGTGTCTTGTCTGTTATGTAAAGAAGGACTTACAAATTCTTCAGACATTAGGAAAGATGAAGTCCCCTTGCTTCAAAAACCCACGTGCCATGATGGCTAGTACCAAGGTTAACTTTTTCTTTGGTTTTTACACTTTCAGGAAGGTGCTTATTTGAAAATAAACATTCCCACTATTCTCTCTGTGAGCCTGAAACACTCTTTTGGGATTATTCCATTGACATTGGTCTGGAGAAGAATCTGGCAGTCAGGGCTGAGCAGGAAGCCAAATTCTGCTGAGGTAAAACCACTGTGTGTTGGTCCTTGGAGTTCACACCTGGAATGAACTGGTTTCAGACAACCGTCTCCGGTGCATATGTGCACAGGGAGATTGAGAGAGGCTTGAGGTACACAGGCAGGTACTGAAAAAGCAGTCACTCCCGCCCCTTCCCTTTTCCAACACTAAGACCCCAGAGGCTCTGCAGCAGCCAGATCACAGCCTGACAAGCTGAAAGTTAGTCTGGGGCTGGGAGGGGGGGAGGGGGAGGGAAAAAAGTGCTTTTCTGGTCTCTTCGCTCCTGAAATTGGCTCGCTGTAGGCTGCACATCTGGAGGAGCAGCAGCAGCACAACCGCCTGCCCTGGCAGCAGCTGGCCGTTAGCGGGGGTCAGCGGGGTTTGGCAGTACCACTGCACTGCAGCTTTAGAGTAGCATCTGGTGGTAATCTTGGTAGAAGTACGGTGGAGTAAATCAAAGGGTGCACCAGTTTTTCATCAGGCCTGCTAAAGTCATTTCTCACATCCGTCCTGGAGGCTTGACTTTCTGTCAGGGTCCTATCCCATACTTACATAATCCAATGCCTGACTTCTGTGCATTCACCTGCTCACTTATTTCAACTCAGTTAACACCCTCAGTGCTTAGGAAGTAAAAAAAAAGAAAATGGCCAAAACATTCACATTTAAAATCCACCTACAGACTGCAGTTTTATCATATATGCTACCTGTGCCTCAAAAATAAAAGTCTTCTAGTCTTCTGGCCTAACAAGCTGTTATGTCATCTTGTATTTAAGATGTACCACCTTTTATGCTGCTTACCTGAGGCATTCAAACCTGTGAGAAACTGTAATAATGAGTTATTATCCAAATGCAACACAAAAATCTAAATTAAAAAGAGCCTCTTTTTCTCTCTCTGAGTCAACCATGAGGTGCTGCAAACTGTATCATTACTCTCCTGGAGGTACTTGAAACATGGCATGATATAACAAACAGTTTTTCTTAGAATAACCTTACTGTAATAAACCCCCTACAAACTCATTTTCAAGGTCCTGCCTGCCCTGTGTAGAGGCCTTAACTGGGCTGCGGAACATTAAGAAAATAAAAAATGTTTTGACTTGGTAAGATACTTCTGTTTTTTTCATGGCTGCATTTAAGCAGTCTAGAACATCTTCCTCTTAGCAAGTGCTGTTCTGTGTATTGCTTTGCCTGGTGACTTTATGGTGTGGCTTCTCTTTACGTAAGCACACTTGCAAGTCTCATCGCTCCCCAGGGCAAGAGGGGGCTCGGCAGAATGTGTTCTCCAGAGCATTCAGCCTGCAGAGAGCTGGCACAGGAACGCATTTGTGCTCCCTGCCTGCTGCTGTACGCCAGCCTGTGCCAGCACCCACCTCAAGGACCAGGCATCCTCGCTCCTCCTGGGCAATGTGCAATGCCTGGCTTTTGGCTTCACAAGAAAACAGTGAGGTCCTCGGCCTTCCTCCTCATTTGGCAAGCTCAAAAAGTCCACAATATTAGGAAAAAATGGGATATATTGTCACCATCCCTTTATTGATACGAATATCTTTTCAATTCAGAGTACTTTGGCTCACCTACCCTCAGGGGCCTTGCACAAAAAGCAGTTTTAGAGTTTTCTTTGCAGATGCTTTCCTTACAATCAATGTCCGTTTAAGGTCTGATTCTGATCTGATATACTGAGGTGTAAATTAGTAGCACCCTTAAAATCCATGCACATTTGGTTGTAACACCAATATCAAAACAGAACCACATCTTTGTACTCAACCATGCGAACAAAGCCTTTACATCAGAATCTAAATTCACTGAAAAAAATTAGGATTTGGCTTAATTGTCTCCAGAAGTTTGCTGACTGTAGGTCTGTTCCAGCAAATCTGAGACCAGCAAAAGTCCTGTTAAGTTCTGCAAGGAGTTTTGCCTGCAGCAGGGTTTTCAGAGAGAGGTCTAATGTACAATCATAATTATTGGTTCTCATTTTGCAACCAAACCTGCTTATCATTGTAATAGAACGGAGAGTACGGGATTCACTAAAAGTTGTTTTCTGTATAAAAAATAATATTGATAGCAAAAATATGTAGGCTAGTTGGGCAGAGGAGAGTAACAATACTGTTTAATTTTTTTTTTTTGTATAGAGGATCATACTGCAGGAAAATTCTCCTTATCTCCTGCTTGGCAGCATAATAAATCATACTGATTGAACAGTAAAAATACCCAGTGGTGAACTACACTGCCTGTTTCCAGTTTTTACAACTATATGCATACTCACAGCAGGTTTTGCTTACAGGACTACTGAAGAGACACCCAATATATGATCAAAATATCTGTTTCTTTCTTGACTTTTTGCATGAATGTTATACACATAGTGTACCCATTAAATACTATATTCTACAATAGAAGAAGGAGTACAATTTCTGTTATGTATTCAGGGGTAAAATTAAGGAGAAAAGATAAGTGAAGGACAGTTCTGCAAAACAGAGATGACAGAGTTTACCTCCTGGAGATAGTGAGAAATGATTAATGGTGGCCATTCACCTTCAACTGGATAGAGCAATAAACGTTTCCTACGGCATTTTGACTATGTAAGGCCATTTCAGACACATTTTTACAAATACTAGAATTTCAGGAGACCTTGAGATCCTGTTTATTGTGCAGTGCTGTACAGTCCTGTGCAGTGTACAAAACTAGAGTTCCCTACAAATTATTAGCAATGTATTCAAGGAAAGCAGATTTTTAGCTTCCCTTTTTCAAATTTGTTCCTTCCAGAACTGTGATTTTCCTTCTGGACTACAACTAAGTTCCATTGTCTTTCACGTGAATTGCTCACGTAACTTAGATTCTGATTTTTTAAATAAAAAATCAGTATGTACCTAATTTATATAGTATCCGTCCCCTATTGATGGTTGGACTCGATGATCCCAAGGGTCTCTTCCAACCTAGACAATTCTATGATTCTATTAAGCGCTTGTTAAAGTCCTGCACAAAACATTCGGAGTTGAGAACTTCATTTTAAGAAGCCCATGAGTGAGCCTGGGAGAGTGAATTCACAGCAGCAGCAGCTGGAAGTGGGTATAGCGTAGAAGTGGGAGCTTTGGAGTTCACTGCAACGAGTACCTCTGGGAAAAGCTGTATTTCTCTGACCCCTTATTTCCATGAGACAGTGGAAGCTGGTGGATTCAAAAGTGGATGTTTTAGGCTGAGGGTTTAGATGGATTTGATATGTGAATTATCTTTCTTTTCATTAAGTATCTTTCTCTTAACATACCTTAAATGTATCTTGTTTTTTTGCAGAACAGAATTATTGAACTCAAAACCAAGCCTGAACATGAATCTTCTTTAATAATATACTACATTCCCATTTGTAACATATATACTTTTAAAAATGAGAAAAGTGTAAATGTTTACTGGAATTGGTTTTACACTTCCCAAAGAATCATTCTTACCGGAAGACCATCGGTTGCATCTAATGTAGGAAACCTAGGAAAGGGTCAGAGCTACCAAGTAAGGGTGCAAGCTTTGCCCATGTCCTGATTTTTTTATGTCTTCCTTTACTTCCCATGCTCTCTGCCCCTCTCTTCCACAAACAGAGGCCAGACAGGAACCATGACACCATCTAATGGGGTCCCAAGCTGGACAAGTATGGCACCAGGCTCCCATGGTGACATGAACCTGGAGATGACTTTAGACACAGCCATAATGAACTGGGAGCCTCCTTACGTGGCATTCACTTTGCCTGTGCCATGTGGATGTGCACTCTTGTTCTAATTCGTTTTTTTAAAAAAAAGTAAAAAAAGGAAAGAAAGAGCAACTGAAACACTTCATATTTCTCATTTATAATGAGGAGGGCTGAAAGGCTTTAAAAGGTAAATTTAACATGGCCGGACTAAGAGGAGGAAAAGAATCAGAACTTGGCAGTAATTTTTTTGTTTCCTCCAGGAGAATATAAATGATATCGTGCAGGGGGAATATCAGGTGATGAGAAAACACAAAAGTAGAGTTGCTGTGTTGGGACAGGAATGGGTACAGAGGTCCCAGAGTTGTGGATTTCACTGATCTGTGCTCTTTTTAGGAATCAGTGGTGCTTTGATTACAGAATTATTGGTTATTTGAAAAGAGGATACCTAAATGTGCATAATGCTAGACGGGTCATAGCTTTTCACCTTTTGGAAGCTCCCTGACACCATCCAGAGAAGCACTAAGTGTGGTTTTCATCTGAATGAATATGATTAACTTCTATCTAATGTTGGTGGCATGCTTTCCAAATGTTTTATTTTTTTTACCAGTTGTGTGTGTGACATTTACTTTGACTTGGGGGTGGGGAAGGAAAGCTAAGCACCAGAGAGAAAGAACATTTTTTACACAGCAAAGCAGGTATTTAGTCCCTGATTAAAACATTTGGAAAAAAATCTGCAGTGGGCAATAGCAAAGAAGGAGTTCCTTTCTGCTTCTCAATTCCCTCAGCAACTCGTTTTTGTCACACTCCCATGTGTTTTTTCCATGAGACAGAACAATTGCCAGCTATTGTGTGTAAGGTATTGTGGGATCAGATGCACTTAGCTATGGTATGCAGGGATATTAATGGGCATTAAAATACTTGACATTTGCTGAATGCTCTCAGATTTGATATCTGTGCTTATCTCCATGAACAGTTGGTTTATGCAGTTTTCAGGATGTGATGTCCCAGTAGTTGCAGTATATTGTATCTTGGATTACAGAACATTTCTGTACTGTTTTCAGTTTCCTTGTTATCCACCTCAGCATCACTCCCAGATTATTTTACGCAGTTGTTACACAATAATGTAAGAATGCATCATAGCCTTCACCTGACCAAGAGAAATGACAATTATCTTCAGCACTGCAACCCACAGAAGAATAACGTTTTGGAGGAGTTAACCTGTTGATCCAATATTAAAAAAGACTTCAAAACCTCCAGCATAAAACTCAGAGAAGAACTGGCCAAGTTTTTCCAGTCTTTGCCTGCATTTGATTATTTGAGGTGAGAGCAGAGGTGAGATGAGGCACACTTCTAAAAAGGCTTTTGAAGAACAGAAAGTGAGGTAGAAAATGGAGAGAACATGCCCAACTGCCATGTACAGGTGGAGGTAGATGAGCTGGAGTAAAAAGATCTTAGTAGTGACTTTTTAAGAACAAATGAAGCTTTTTGTCCTAAGAAATCTTGACCTGCTAATGGGAAGCCATCTCCTTCTTTACCGGATTCCTAAGAGTAGGAAGATTGCTGCATTTGGTAAAAAAACCCAACACAAAAAGTCCATCTGCCAGTACCCTACTCTGGAAAACTGTCAAAAACCAACTACTCAAGAAGAGTAATAACAAGAAAAAGTGTATGATATTACCACCAAGTACGCTCCCAACCTACAGTTACTTTCAACGCAGTGATCTCCTGGGCTGGATGTCATTTCAGTAGCACACCTAGCAACTCTCCCTTCCACAGACCTGTCAAGCCCCCTTGAATCCCTGTAAACATTTCACATCCTTCGGCAAGGATTTCCACAGGTCTCACACCTGTGGAAGTTTCTTTTCAACCTTGGCTCCTACTAAATCCATTTATGCCTCCTACTTTTTGTAACTGAAAGAAAGAGTGAACAGCTGATCTCTAGCCACCATGTTACCATGTCACTCAAAGCTCGTAGACATCTGTTATACCCTACGCTGTTTCTGTTACAGACCAAAGAGTCCTAGCTTACTTGGTTATTTCAGGCACTCAAACCATTCCATACATTTGTTTATCTTTGTTGCCCCTGTTCGAACCTCTGGTAATGGCCGCCTGGAAAAGCCCCCTGAATACACCGTATCTACTCTCTCCAAACCCTGATGTGTGCCCCCTCTTGCCTATCTCCCCTGGAACCTTTGGAGAGAGCACGCAAATAGGAGAAGGAAAAATGTGTGTGTGAGACTAGAGTTTTGAGTTTGCTGTGAGGTAGCTGATTAGCAGTGTCTTTTAGAGGCAAAGGCAGTAGCTCCAAGCTCGTCTTGAGTTCCTGCAGGCACAAGAGCACAGAGGCTGGTTGAACTCCTGCGTGTTGTGTGAGGCAGCAGAAGGCAAATACACCTGTGCCTGAGTCTTCGCAAGAACTCAGTGGGCATGAGAGCTACTGCCTCTTTGCTGAGACTTCCCAACTATTTGTTGACGTCCCAAAGGTATCTGGAACGCATTTGCTTAAAGATGTCTCCATATGGCATACCTGGCCTGCTCTGAACACAGTTTGGAGAAGTTAGCTTGGAGAAACATGTGCAATACCAATTATTTTTCTTAGGTCAGAGTCCTCAGCTAAAGAGCTACAACTGCTCTGGGCCTCCTAGTGCTGGCCCGAGTTCATGAGAAATTTTTTCCATTGCTTTCTGTGTTCTTTTTTTCTCTCATCCTTTCCCCCAAATTGTATTTATGCCTTTCCCCTATATGGTACTTCTTCTGACACAACAGAAATTACTAGGATTGACATGCATTTCTTAGCACAAAATGAAATCAGGTGGTTGGGATGCCCCTATTAATGATGAACATTAGAAAACTATATTCACCTCCTGATTGCCTTTCTTGAAAAAAAACTACCAAAATTTTCCCCTTGGCTGATGACCAGGTTCAATAGTGATGGCAATACCTGCTCAACTGTTTCTCATCAATTGCATGCACAGAGGAAATGAAATGATCCTGCCCAGGACACCGGGCTAACAACAGATGCCTCAGAAGGACAAGATGTATTCGTAATTCTGAAGAAACCTTCATCCATCCTGCTTCAAACTAATTTTTCATCAACTTTTATTGACACAAATAATGCCAGGATAGTAGAAATGGAAAAGAATAGTAGAGTGGGGAAAATATCAGGTTATTTTTCCAGTTTGCATTACACATGTGGCACACATTCTGGTTTGTGTTACAAATGTGACCACATTTTCAGCAAGGCTTGTAAATGTATCTTGGCCCCCTGCTGCAATTGCCTATTGACCAAGAGTTTTTATACTGAAGTCTAGCCTTTTTTTTTTTTTTTTTGAGTAGTGATTTTTGTTGTGCTTTCCCAAATTCTGGAAGCTGATGAGAAGTCTCATTTTTCTGGGCTAGACTCTGTGCGAAAGCTTCTAGGACAGGGATCAACAGGGAGAGGTTGTGTGCGTCTTTCACACACCACCCAGGGCGCATAAAAATGCTTAAACGAGAAAATGATTTTTAAAACTTTAGCAAAACTGGTGAATCGTATTAATGAGCAGAGGTACAATACCTGAATCTGCATGCATTTTTTTTTCTATTTTAACTGACTTGATTATAACTTGACAATCTCACTTAAACCTAGAGGGTATTAAAATGTGTATTTTGACATCTCATACACCGATCAATAGATAGCTCATGTAACTAATATCCAGAAAAAGTCATGTACCAGCACTGGGAATTTGTTATTCATCTCAATGTCATCTGCAAACAAATTGAATACAATCTTGAATTTTTACAAATTGGGTCTTACTAAGACCACAACCATGCAACGGGCTTCAGACAGCCAGCAGTGCTGCTCCACAAAACTTATGACAGGACCCTGGCTTTAATGAACAGTTTAGTTTTCAGCCCTGTTCCTCTCTGGCACTGCCAAGAGGGCTCTTGACTGGGGTGGCTGGTTTGGTTCCACACTACAGATTGATACTGGCACCCGAGGAACTGAACAGAGATGGTGAAACAGCTGTCAATTGTTTAACTAGTTTCTATCACTAATAGTGACCCAGGGGTGAATGGCTTCATATCACATTACCAAATCCTAGGAGTTCAGGGAATAGGTTTTTTTAAACTGCATTTTAATAGCAGAATTCACATGCCTGGCCTGGCTACTTTAATAAAACAAAAAGAAGAATACAGCTCCTACTTCCACAGGGAGGTGTGCTTATCCTGAGGAATGTGCTGGTCAGTTTGAATGAATTTTGTACTGTATGTGAAAAGATGCCACTGGTTTTTAATGCTCCTACGTTTGGCTGACTTTGCATTTACATCATAAATCTTTTGCAGATACTATTTGGTTAAATACTTGCTAAAAACAAAGTCTCCAAATGAGGCAAGAAGAACATACACTTGGGAGGCAAAGCCTGGCAAGGATACCACAGTTTGCCTTTCACTACTACTTACTTCAGTCTTTGCTTAACACAAATTTTAACTTTAAATGATAAGAAGGAAAGAAAAGGAAAGAAAAGGAAAGAAAAGGAAAGAAAGAGAGAAAGAAGGAAAGAAGGAAGGACGGAAAGGAATAAGGAAAGGAAGGAAAGGAAGGAAGGTGGGAAGAAAGAAAGAAAGAAAGAAAGAAAGAAAGAAAGAAAGAAAGGAAAGAAATAAAGAAAGGGAGAAGCCTAGTTTGAAATACATGTAAAAGTCTTCACTTGCTTACAGGAAGGTTAATCAGGTTCCCTTACTGTTTGGGCTTTTTATGCATTCAGTAAGACTGCACATTGCTTAACTTTTTAAAAAACAATGTTAAGTTCTATTCGATACATTTCCCAAAGGAAAATACAAACCATGATTCACTTCAGAGCACGGTGAAGCCTCGAAAACTGTTTTCTCCTCTATAATCGCAGTTTCTATAAGGACACTAAAACTTTTCCCCCCCCTCCAACGTAGCATCCTTCCCGTTGCTAGCAGAGACTCACAGTATCTACCGCAGGAAAGCGCCGGAGCATGCTACAACTGGATGGAAACAAGCAAACAAACAGCTCGGCGGTGGGAAGAAAAGCCCGAACGCGGTAGGGACGAGCGGTTCTTGCGAGCGGCGGCGGGGAAGGTTAGCGGCGGGGAAGGTTAGCGGCGGGAGCGCGGTTTGCGGTGCTGCCGCCGCCGCCGCGCCCCTGCGGGGCGGAGAGGGGGCGGCGGGCGGACTTACCCGGCGTAGCGGCCGCAGTGGCCGCGGAGCGGCAGCGCAGCCTGGAGGCAGAGCAGACAAAGGGGCAGGAGGGCGGCGGGGCGCCCGCCGAACGGCATGGTGCGGGGCCGCGCAGCCACCGCCGCCGCCGCCGCGCCCGCCCCAGGTGGCGG
>VZSZ01008242.1:246122-300741 GCA_013398815.1 Ibidorhyncha struthersii
GGCCCCGCCGCCGCCCTGCCCCGGGGTTGGGGGGGTGGGAGGAGGCAGGGGGCTGGCAAGGAGCGGGCGACGGCGAGCAGCCCCCCGAGGGCACTGCGGGTCCGTCGGGGTGGGCTTCGGCTGCAGGGGCTGCGCCAAAGGCTGAGGGCCAGTTAACGCGCGGCGAGTGGCACCGGGGGCGTCGTCGCCGTGATTTTCCCGCTTGGGCAAGAAGAGTTGAGTCTGGCGAGAGGGCAGAGATCAGTCCGTTAGGAACCACGAAGAGAGGAGAAAGTGGGATTTCAGGTGGCCAGTGTTGCCAAAAGTCTTGGGCCTGAGTAGCGGGGAGGGGGAGAGAGACTGCTAGAATAAAAGGAAAACTCAGCATTTTTTTTCAAACTGGGGCTTTGCTCTCTCTTTTCCACACCAGTGAGGGTGAAAGGCCCACATACCGATAAGTCACTGGAGCACTGGGAATAGCAAGGAAAATGGGGAGAATTTTGTTGCAAATAATTGTGGTTTATAGGAAACACATGGAGTACTTGTTAAAGAAAAAGGTAAAAATATAATGCCAATATGGAATAAATTGATAGCCCCTTTGATACTTTCATGCTGACTTCCATAAAAATGAGCAAAATGTGCTTCAAAACCAACTGATTTTTAGCCTCTCTGATTGCTAAAAGAACCAGTGGGCTGTAGACAAATAAAACCAGCTGACATTTGAACATGTGTGAGAACTACTGTAAATCCCTGTTAATGTTTCAGAGACACAGGGAGCTTTTTGAGAAGGGAGTGTATGAAACCACACACACTCCATATCCTATGGCTGAAAGGCAAATGAACGTTTTCCTTTGTCTCTTTTTCCATGCTGGCACCAAATCTGACACCAGTTGTATGATAGAAAAGACTTGGCCCGGGGCAGGATTATTCCCTTCTGTTTGGTTACTGGTGTTCTCTCCATTGAGCGTCCCGTCCCCCAATAACATAATCCTGCTTAAGATCTCAATTTCTGGTGAGGCTTCGCGGAGGTGAATTTGTGTGTGTGTGCTTATACACAGATGTGTGTTTCAACATCTCTTGTTGAAAACGCTTTCCATTTACTGCAGGCAAAACCCCAAACGTTTTCTGCAAATCTCCAGCCTTGTAATAAATGCAACTTCAACTTTACAGGCACCTATTTAACAGAAGCTCTACTGTATGTTCAGAAGTGACTTAGAAGGTAAAGTCAGCTCTTGTGAAGTTCAGTGACTTTTGGAGGGCATGAGCATGATATTGGAGCGAAACCCAGTGCTTTATTTCACGTGCTGTTCTTGGTACTTTTCTTACTATGTATCCTTGCTACACCTGAAGTGCATATGCCAATTTATCAAGACGTTTGCAAAATATAGTTTGGCTATTATTATTTTCTTTCAAGATGAAAACCTGCCTCCATTGGAGTTAGGAAGAATTTAACTACTGGCTTCTGTTTGCAAAATAGTTTGGCTCTTACTCTAAGATTTTTGCTTCCAAGAGGAAAACTTGGCTCCATTGGAGTTAGGGAGAATTTTATTATGGGCTTCTGTGGCTCTAGATTTCAGTCTTAAATCCTGTCTTTCTGCAGCATTCCCTGAAAGTAAAATGCAAGAAGATATGAGAAAGAAAGGAAGATCAAGCACCAAAACCAAATTGTAAAGATAAATAACAGAATGTGGAATAAACACTCAAAGAAAGGTATTGTTGTCTTTGTTAATATATACTACTTCTGCCTGTTTAAAGTGAATTTAAAAATTAATTTTAAAAGACACCTTTAGAGCTGTGGAGAAGCTGAAGACAGAAATAGCTCAAAAAATACAAAACATGGCTTTAAAAGAGGTAGGGATAGTGAGGGGGATAAAGATCCCTTGGTCTCTCTCTGTTCCATCAGTTTAAATCACAGTAGGTTCCTGAGCAGGCTGGAGGGAGGGCTGAAACTCCATCATGCTGGCATCTAGGAAAGGATTAAAACTCTGTAGTCGAGCCTGGAAGTTACGCATGTGGTAAGCCTACTTTCCTGACAAGATGTGGCTATAAAACTTGCACCCAGGAAGAACATAAGAGTTTCTTTTCCTCCACTTCTTGGAGCTGAAAAGAGGAATTGCCAACACCAGGGTTCTGGTGTGCAGCTTTGACTTGGAGGTGATGATAGCCTGTGAAGGAACAGGAGAGAGAAGACTGAGATATGGTTTCCCTCTTAATGAATCAAGATGTGGGATTTATCACAGCATCCCACACTTTGCAAGGAACACAGGCTGCCGAAACAGAGGCGATTCTACATGGCATGAAAACAAGAAAGGCTTCATGTAAAGTGAGTGGGCAGGCAGCCTACATTTGGTACCTGAACTTGAGAACATGCCATTTATTGAGAAGCCTGTAATTGCACAGAAGAGCAGAAAAAGGGAAATAGCATATTTTATACCTTTGAGCTGTCCCAAGTCTTACCTTCATGAGAAGGTTGCATTAGCTTGAATAAACAATCCTTGCTGTACGTTTGTTAAAGCCATAACGGTTCAGAAATAGGAATTTAAGCAAGGTTTACGTTGTGCTATTTTAAATCATACCAGTTAATAATAAATTGGAGTAAGCGTGTTCATGCTGGGATTTTGCACTGCTATAACTAGTTAAAAAAGATTGAAGGTGATTGAGTGCAATGTCCTTTCCAAGATCCCGCCTCCATTTCTTTTAACTTACACAGAGACCTCAAGGGATGAAGGATGGTAAAAGTGGCCCTGACGATTCTATGCTAGATTACTTTTGGGGTCTAAAAGAACATGAAAGCGATAGAATCCATGCATAAGTGCCATGGCTGAGTTAACTTTAACTAACCAGTTTGCGTAGTCGGGAGTGTTCCTGTATCAACAGAGAACTGATAGCCTGAGGACTTACCCGCTCCTAGGGTCGACTATTCAGGTTGTGCTGAGCTTTGGACTGTCAGGGATGAGCTGCTGTTGATACCTGAGCTAGTCTAAGGTTAGTTGGGGTACTAGGCCACTGCAGAGGCAAGACACTTAGGGTGTCTGTGCTTCTCTATGTAGCATTGCTACCTACGTTTTTCCCTATCCCCATCCCCACTCCCATCTCCTTTCAGTTGCATCTACCTCCTGCTCAGCCTGATAACAGCTCTGTGGTCCTTCTTCCTGGGTCTGCTGACAACTTGGCGCTTGGGAGGGTGTCACCTGTGGCAGCACAGGAAAGAATAAATGATCATCTGCTTTCGTAACAAGGAACCAGTGCTGAGCACTGCCTTGGAGGATATTCAGACGCAATTAGCTTTCTAAAATGAGTTACAAGTGTCTTTAAAAGGGATAAGCTCTGCAATTAAGAGTCTTGACACTCTGGCTTCAGCTTACTTGGGGATGTTGCATTACTGTAACTGAGTCATTTTATTTGGACAGGTGTCAATGGCACCGAACTGTTATAAAATGGTTCAATTAAGTGAAAGAATGGAACTCTCACCGAAAGTATTTCCATATTCTGTTCTGCTATTATTCTGTTATTCTACAGAAGGGCAGGAACACAGGTTAAATATTATTTTCTGTTTTGTAGAAATTAGAGACTTTTAAATATGGATATGCTTTATAAGCAGCTGAAGGAAATTAGACGTGTAACAAACCATCAACAGATCAACACCTCCCNNNNCCCCCCCCCCCCCCCCGCCCCGAAGTCTTTAGAAACTGTACTGATAGATAACATTAGATGACAGTATTACATCATCTGATGAATTCTGTTCCTTAGCATGGTTTTGGCCTCTGAAAGACTGCTATGCTTGTGTTCATAGTTTTCTTCATATGTATGGAATTCCTTCTTAAAACTACCAACAGGAGAAAAAAAATCTTTGAAGGATCTATGGCAGGAAACATTCTGAAGGAAAGCTTGTTCTGTCTTGAGATTCTGCCTTAAGACACACGTGGCCACTTGGTTTTAAACTTTTGGCCAACAGTTCTGAAAAAAAGCATTGCTCCTCAGAATTCTTCAACCCTTTTTTTTTTAAAGAGATGTATATAACTGCATAAACAAATTGCAGTGTGACTGTATGTAGAATTTGTCTTAGATGTCTCTCTACCTGTGCTAGCACTCATAAAGAAATAGCATTAAAAAGATTTCCAATATCTGAACCTAAAGGATTTTCATTTGGGTGAAAAGTCAGTCTTCCATTAGACAAGTGGTTTCTCTAGCTTTTCTATCCTGGTGCAAATTTCACACTGGGAAGTATGAGGATGGCAATTTAAAATTTTCTTGCACCTCCTACACAAATCATGTGTATTTACACATGTACAAATGATTTGTGTCTAGTAACACGTTGAACTTGTACTGTACATTCCTCCAGCCCTCTCTGAAATTCTGTACTTTGCAGTCAGTAAAGATGTCAGCCTTCCTCTAACTTTACGTAACCAGTATTTTCCAGCGGTTTTGCAGGTGGGAATACTGAGGTATGGGAAGGCTGAATAATTTGTCCCAGGTGACAGAGCAAGTCTTTGGCAACTGTAAGTATAGCATTTGGGTCTCCTGACAATAACCACTGGAACATATGCCATTAGTGAATTTGATTAGATTGATAGCATTCTATGATGAGGTCACTAGATGGGTGGATGAGGGGAGGGCAGTGGATGTTGTCTACCTTGACTTTGGCAAGGCTTTCGACACTGTCTCCCACATCATCTTCACTGGCAAGCTTAGGAAGTGTGGGATAGATGAATGGACAGTGGGGTGGATTGAGAACTGGCTAGCAGATAGAGCTCAGAGGGTTGTGCTTAGTGGTGCAGAGTCTAGTTGGAGGTCAGTAACAAGTGGTGTCCCTCAAGGGTCAGTACTGGGTCCAGTCCTGTTCAATATATTCATCGATGATCTGGACGAAGGGATAGAGTGTACCATCAGCAAGTTTGCTGATGACACTAAACTGGGAGGAGTGGCTGATACGCCAGAAGGCTGTGCTGCCTTACAGCGTGACCTGGATAGGCTGGAGAGTTGGGCAGAGAGGAACTTAATGAAATTCAACAAGGGTAAATGTAGGGTACTGCATCTGGGGAGGAATAACCCCATGCATCAGTACAGGTTGGGGGCCGACCTCCTGGAGAGCAGCTCTGTGGAAAGGGACCTGGGAGTCCTGGTGGACAACAGGATGACCATGAGCCAGCAATGTGCCCTGGCGGCCAAGAGGGCCAATGGCATCCTGGGGTGCATCAAAAGGAGTGTGGCCAGCAGGTCGAGGGAGGTCATCCTCCCCCTCTACTCTGCCCTGGTGAGGCCGCATCTGGAATACTGCGTCCAGTTCTGGGCTCCCCAGTTCAAGAAGGACAGGGATCTGCTGGAGAGGGTCCAGCAAAGGGCTACAAAGATGATTAGGGGATTGGAACATCTTTCATATGAGGAGAGGCTGAGGGATTTGGGTCTCTTTAGTCTGGAGAAAAGAAGATTGAGGGGGGATCTTGTTAATGCTTTCAAATACTTGAAGGGAGGATGCCAGGGAGATGGGAGCAGTCTTTTTTCAGTGGTGCCCATTGATAGGACGAGGGGTAATGGGCACAAACTTGAACATAGGAAGTTCCATCTTAACATGAGGAGGAACTTCTTTACTTTGAGGGTGGTGGAGCACTGGCACAGGCTGCCCAGAGAGGTTGTGGAGTCTCCCACTCTGGAGACATTCAAAACCCGCCTGGACGCTGTCCTGTGCAACCTGTTGTAGGTGGCCCTGCTCTGGCGGGGAGGTTGGACTACATGATCTCCAGAGGTCCCTTCCAACCCTGACTATTCTGTGATTCTGTGATTCTGTATTTTTAATTTAAAAGGCAAACGTTATTAGTTCCCAGAGTCTCAAACTTGTCTGAGCATACTCAGGCTTAGATACAATTTCACTTTTTTTACTTTGAGTGGCACATTCACAGTGAAAGATGACGTTCAGCACCTAGTTTTAATATACACGTTATCTGCAGTCATTTGATACCCACCAATGCTGTTTTTATAATGCTGAGAAGAAAGGAAAAACAGTAATAATATTTATTTTGAAACACTGTGAGGAATCTAAGTGACTTCTGAACCAGCAAACTGTGTTTATAACTGCTCTATAGCAGCTACTGTGCACAAAGGATGACAGGTGCTGAGGTTTTATTTATATCAGCTAGCATTTACCCTTTGTGCACATATGAAAATATTTAGAAGGAAAAAGTGCTTTGGGAAGAGTGAGTTCAGTGCAATAGTGTGGTGTGCGACTCCCCAAACAACTCCCAGCTGCAGACATTCTGCAGTGGACTGTCATTATATCTTCTGGGAGGAACGGGGACATGACGCAGAATATCATACTGGAGGTAGGTGAAACAGAAACTACTGAGTTGTTAATTTATCTGTCAGCTGCACTGGCATGAAAAGTGTCTTTCCTCCTCCTCCCTTTCTCGCCCTTAACATTGCCTGATAATTATCAGGTCATTTTACCATCTGTGCCTGGAATGATATTTTGATTGTCCTCCTTCAAATTTGGATGCCTCAATAGCTTGAAACTGTATATAATTAGGTAGCATGTACTTCAGAGCTTTCTGCAACTTGAATACTGAAAAATGCTGAGAAGACTGGAAAATGTGAATGGTGAAAAATACTGGTATTACAGGATTCTGTCATTCCGGTGCTGAAACGTTAAAAAGCCAGGGAATAAAGTCTAGGCCTGGTGAAATATGTCAGAAAAGACAACAGAGGAGGAAAAACAAGAAGGCCCCCAAAAGCATATTTAATGCAAACATCCTTGTGTCTTGCAAGCAGGCAGCATTACAGTGAGACAATACCACCTATCTGTCCACCTTTAAAAATACCCCTGGATGCATAGAAGCTCTGCCATGGAGGAAATTGTTTCAGTTGGGCGACAGAGAAATGTCAGGGCCCCCAGGGCACCACCAGCCCTGCCTGCCCCTGCCCAGGGCTCCCCCGACCCTGCCCACAAGCCCTGGGCCCCATGTCAGCCCCTGCCCCGTCAATGCCGCAGCAGGGCTGTCCTCCAGCTCCCCACAGCCCTGCCCTGTCCCGGCCATGGGACCCGCCAAGCTGGGCCCAGCCGTGGGCCCATGTCCTGGCCTGGGCCTGTGTTCCTCCCCAGGGAGGTGACCGATGCCTGGGGCTGCCCCGGTGCCCCCGGCTGCCCTGCGGTTGCTCTGCAACCCTGGGGGAGCCCCTGATGCTCCCAGCCCACAGGGAGCTGCCAGCTTTTGCTGCTCCCTGATATTAACTTGATGTTTATCCTCTCCATCTTGGTAGCTGAAGCAGCGAACACACGCATAGCCTTGCAGTTCAAATCAGAGGCTGGTGGTTACAAAACCAGAAGGGGCAGGGTGGCAGAAGCTTTCGGGTACTAGAAGTTGCAGCATAGTCATAAACGTGAAAATAGCATGCCAAAAAAATAAACCGAACTCAAACCCCCATATTTCTGACTAACACTCTACTTGAATTTACAGCCATTGAGTTAATTTGACAAATCTTCTACTGACCTTACAAAAGCCATCTTTACATAATTTTGGTTCAGGAAAGAATTTAATCATGCGAATTTTATCGTTTCATCGTCTGGTGGAAGTTGTGGGATCCAGAAATGTGCACTGGAAGATGAGAACATGCCTAAAAAGTTACCTATAGTAATCCACTTCTGGGGGCCTGTTCCTTCAAAAATTTTAATGGACAACCTGTAAAACTGCTTCTAACCCTTTACTAAGAGAAAGGATTGAAAAAAGTTTGTAGAAAGAAAGAAAAAATGCTCATTAATATTTTCCTCCAGGCAGACCAAGGGTTGTTTTCAACCGATAACCTTGTTGGTAGTGCTGTTTCATGCAGCATTACAGTGCAGGAAGAACATGTGATATTGTTAAAGAACATCTTAGATGACATGTTAGATTTTTCTCTTTGCTGTTGATAGGGAGAGATATCTGAGTGTGACATCTAAGCTAGACCTTATAGTATGTGATCTGAATGCGGTATCTCTCCTCCTTCATTAGATGAAGTACCTGGTGTTTGACAACATGGGTAGCAGGTAGTCTTCATCACTCATTGCTCTCTTAAACATAGTGATTTCAGGCATGACAGCAAGTGGCTGGGACACAGGAATGCAATTTTTTTTTCACTTTATTTTTACTTGGATTGATTAAACTTCCTTGCATAAGCAAATGACACCCGCCCTTTGCCCCACCACAATTGTAAAAATGTATATGTATCTTGATAGGCTGTTTCACAGTTGGAGGAACAGGAAAAAAATATGAAAGCAATACATTAAAAAAAAAAAAGTTTTTCAGCTGCTGTGTTACTGTCCACAAACATAAACACATGAAAACACTGAGCAGTAGCAGCCAAGCAGAGCAGAAGATACCTTTAGCCCGTAGGAGCCTGTTAAACTTTCACGTCTCTGAGTAGTCAATCAGTGGATGGCAACTTATTACCCCTGTAAGTGATGCCTTTCTCTGCTGTTTCTCAACACTGTTAAAAGTATGTCACATATCATCCTTCAATCTCTGTATGACTGTAGAAGTGGGATAATCCTTTATGATAACATTTATCTTAGGTATACATGAAGCTTAAGTAAGTATAGTAGATAAGTTCTCCAGGTGGAAAAACTCAATTCAGATTCAATTATCAATTCAATTATTCAATTATCAATTAAACTATCTTGCCGAACTTTATAAGTTTGGGGTTTTTTGTTTGGTGGGTTTTTTTTGTTGTTGTTTTTTTTTTTTTCCCCAGCCCAGCTGGCGGCCTGCTTTCCTGCCCACGACATGCACCTGACATACCAGACCAGCAATGAACATTTTTGGTCCCAGAGTGAAAACTCTCCATATTCTAAGATACCAAGTAAGAACAGCTGTAGGACCTTTTCCCTGGGAATGAATTACAGTTTGCTGCCCTCTATTAGTGCAAAGCTTAGTTGTGAAGATCCATATGAACTGTCAAGGACAGTCTACCCAAGTAATGTCTTCATTAATATAGAAGTATTTTGGCAGAATCCCATTTTGCTTCCTGTGACGCAGTTATCACTGAGGATAAACAAGTGACTGCAGCTGAGAATAATGTTGTTTCCAAGAAAATGGAAAATAAATCTGTACGTACTTTGGTCAAATCTTGTCAAATTGGTTGATATATCTGATATAGTCAGAATGAGACTATCCATGCACCATGGAAACTGTTTCCATAGCGAAAATCTCTGAGCTCAGAGACAGTTCTCTCTGGATTAAATCCAAGGATTCAGACTGATAATCTAGAGCTTTCTCTAACAGCTGGGAAGGTCAATACTTAAGAGGAAGTCGCCACACAGCTATCTGAAGGTTGTACCATCCCACTACTGGAATATATTCTTACTATCCAGAGCAAGAGAAGTGCCATGATGTTTCCTTTCATTCCGCACATCTTTGGTGTTCAAAATGCTGTCGGGTGGTTTAGAGGCAGTTGCACATTCTGTCAATATTCTCAGTCACCTGCCAGAAATACAGATAATTGATGGCATCCCTTTCTGGAACAGCTGTAATATAGTCTTCCTCTGTAACACCTCAAAAAGACCAGTTAGCCTACCACAGAGAAACTGCTTTTAACTCACGTAGCAAGGGTGGAGAGAGTAAAAAGCATATAACAGTAAGGTCTTCCACATAAAATACACTGTTACCTGTTTGAAAGTTGATTAAGAAGGAATTATGGGCTCTTGAATACTTATGGATCAATATGTTAGCAAAGCCCAGGAAGGGCTGTGTTTGGGATTTGTTAAAAGCGAAGTGAAAAAGACAAGTTATTTCCTAAATGCTACTCCAATATATGGAAATAAAAACTGTATTGAATTGAATGTTCTTCAAAAAGAAGTTTTTTTATGGCCTGAAGACACAATTCAACTATTTCTATTTCCTGGGAAACGGGACAACACTGTCTAAAAGCCCATCCTGGTTCAGTAGTGAAATAGCTGCAGCAATTAAACAACAACAACAAAAAAGCAATATGCAATAAGAAAAAAAAGAGAAATATATAGCAACGGATACACATTTTCTACACTTCATAAATTTTGAATTATAAGAGGACCTAAAGCCATCAGGAGAAAAATCATGGCTGGCAAGACTAACAACAAAAGGATTTAAATACATTGGGTACAGTGTAAATCCTGGCAGTGGCAAAGAGCCAATCCTCGATGGATAAATTGTTACTAATAATGTAGAAATGTTCTGTATTTGAAAAGAAGAAAGAAGCACCATTATATCCTTATACCACAAGAGAATCAGGAAGTCATTTCAACAGTAATCAAGGAGGAACATAAACAATATCTAACAAGGAATTAAAAATATATTAATCAGCATGGCCAGAGAACCTGTATCCTGGCCCCTCACAATTTTAAATAAATACTGGATTTCTGAAAAGTTTCTGGAAAAGTCAAATACTGTTCCATATTATATATTACAAAGGCAAAGTGGCTGATTCAGGTAAGCATAAGCTTGTTAGTCTGATACAAGGCCTAGGGAAGACACAGGAGTGGTTTATACAGGGTGTAATTAGAAAAAAAAATCTAACGGTTGGAGTGGATGTAATGCTAGTCAGTACAGTTTGTGAAAACAGCTTCCTCGAAAGATTTAAATCAAGTATGCTTGACATTTGTTCACAAAGTATATGCTGCCTCTCTGGGGCTTGGGTTGATTGCCATATACATGCAACAGAAGAACAGTACATGATTTCATATTGCCTGATGTTCTGATTAGCACAAATCTAAAATAGCTCTATGCAATATCAATAAAATGCAAATTCATAGTTTAAGAACTAACTGACAGATAGACACAGAAAGTGGTTGTTATTAGAAAATTGTAATTAATAGGAACCATCCCAGCAGGGTTCCATAGATATGACTAAGTTTGATATAAGACTTTAATTTGTGATTTGGAAGTAAATGTAAAGTCACTACTGCAAAGCATTTACTTACAAACCAAATTCAACCAGTGCAATAAGCAGAGGAGCAGTGAATTACAGAGAATCATTTGGGTGGTTTAAGTTCAGTATGACCTGCTTTTCCTGTTTGTAGATGGATATTTTATAACATCTGAGAGAAGTATCCTGTATTTGATAGGATCCATATTAAATGTGGAAGGCACCATCAGCTGAGGTGGTTTAGTAGGAAATTGGGACAAGTCCAGTTCCCACTACCAGGGGGTAATTGACCTCCTACTCACCCGCTACATATAAAATATCAATATTAAAGCATAAGTTTCTGGATAACTGTCGTGGTTTAGGCCAAATCAGCCACTGGGGACGTTGGGGACCCCAGATGGGACCGACAGATGCTCCCCTCTACCCCTCTTCAAAAAAGAGAGGCAGAGGAGGTAAAAAGAGACTTAAGAGTTTAGAAGAAACTAAACTACTTTAATGAGTTATTAATAATAAAATACAAAGGAAATAATGAAATATATACAAAACTGTATCGAGCTCCCAAGATGACAATCATGACACCAGCTGGCACTGGGACAGTCCCAGACTGGACTCAGTGACGGACAGGAACCGGATTCCGGATCTGCATTCAGGATCGGGACCAAAGGCAGATGACTGAAGTGAAGAAAAAGAAAGCGAGAGAGCGAGAGAGAAAAAAGAGAGGAAAAAGAGACCTGATCCTTTGATCCCTCAGCTTTTATACTGAGCATGATGCAGATGGGATGGAATACCCTGCTGGTCAGTTCTGGGTCCCCTGTCCTGTCCGCTGCTCCCCGCAGGTGGGACCCCTCTGCGCTTTTCCTCTTCCGACCCTCGAATGGGGCAAATAACAAAGTTGATTGGCCTTGGCTGCTATAGCAATAAGTATAAGCAAGAGCCTCTCCACGTACCATGCCTGGGCATCAACTATAAACATTGGTCTTATCATTCTGAGAGAGCGAACATTCTCTGCACAATATGCTGTTAATTTCAGTAGTTAGAAGAGGCCCAGCTAAGAAGCGAAGTTACTGAACAAAATTGGTCCTGTTTTACCTCAAACCAGGACAATGACAAAAGAAACCCAAACCTATTTATGGGTGTTTACCATGCTGTTGGGAGACAGTGGTGAGAATCTGGGGCCAGGAGTCTGAGGGACTTAACTTTTTGACTGGACCTTTGTGCAGTCCCTGCACAATTTACATCATCTTCCTCAGCTTAAGTTTCCCTGTCTAGAAAAGAAGTATAGTGATACTCACCATTTTTAGAGAGCACTTAATGAAAAGTGAACAGTTCCAGCTAGTCTTACTGGCTCTGTGTTATCTTAACTACAGCCTCATGTGACAGATGTAGCTAGTAACTGCTCTAAAACATTATTTTTTAAAGAAACAGACTGACATTAATAAATGCAAAAGAGAGTATGTCTTTTGGGGTCTTGCATCCTTCCAAGCATTCTATGTCATTAAAGTTGTTAAAACCAAGGAATCAGTATGACCGTATATCACCACAGCTCACTGTGCTGTTTTTGCAGAGTAGCCCTCTATAGCTGTGGAGACACACTCTGTCTTTCCAGCCAGCGCAGATCACTTGTGGAATGAGAGAGGTAATTGCAGACAAAGCTTCAGGGTCTTCTTTTGCCAGCTGACCAGGAACTACTTACTGTGACCATCAAAGCTTCTCAGTAAAAATGCCACATTCCCTTCTTTACAATCTCTTTCATACTAAACATGGGTGGATAGGCACCTCTCCTGCTTGTCCTGAGGTTCAGTTGCCAGGGACAGCAACGGCTCTGGAAAATCATAAAAATTGACAGAGCCAGTCCTGTCAATAATTACTATTTTTTAAAAATTAACCCATAAAAAAAATATCCCCCACCCGTAAGGCATACCTGATATTTCTCATTTTCCAGCTTTCCTGCAGCACATCAGCCTCCTGTGTTTGAAGAGCTGGAGAAGGCACTGCCTATTTGCAAGGCCAGTGCTACAGCCAGAGCTGCTGTAAGGGGTGAGTGCCCCCCCTGCAGCCCAAAGAACCTATCATCAGCTCTGTAGGAAGGCTGTGGTAGTACCTCTACCCCTCTCAGACAACATGATGCTGTGTTAGAAATCATGAGGGATACTTGTAAGAACTGCATTAGGAAGCCCCTTTGCACTGACAACACTGAAGATTCCTGTCCAAAACCAATGAAGGTTTAAGCCAGCCACTACGAAGAATAATCTTTCAGAAGGGAGCAAAGGGTGGGAATGAACGTATCTAAAGTGCCTATCAGAACCTCCGTCCCTCTAGTCCAGTTTACTTCCTTTAGCTGTGCCAAGTAGCAATTCAGTAGAAGATACAAAAAGCCTTTACTTGGTGTGGAATAGTCCCATTAAGTTTCCTCCTGATCTATCTTTCTAACAAACGTGGACACTGAGGTTTGAGGTTTCACAACTTTCTTACGTGTAATTTAGTTTCTAAATACACCACTGGCTTCTAATAGCATCTGGGAAAACTTCACTGGCGTTTGAAATTAATAGAGTCAGTTACACCATTGTTTTACCCCGTGATGGACTCCATCGAATTACTGAGATTGTATGTGTGTGTTTGAACAGACAGTCATTCTCCAAGAGATATCTTAGCTTTAAAAACATAAATATCTGTGCTGCTTTATTTCAGAATCCTCACTATATCTTTCAATTTGATTTTGTTACCTGATTTACAAACCGGCAGGCATTTGGTTTTTAAACTGATTTATTAAGAAGGCTACCCTGACCCACTGGAAATAATTTACTTCAATCTCCTGCCATCTAGTGTCAGAAATAACGCACTTGCACCTCCTACAGCTCACACATGCTCTTGCAACTTTGTGCATGACAAAACTATAAAATATTGTGGTGTTATTTTTTGTCAGTGTTTAGCACCTTAGCATGATAAAAGTAGGTGAATATATTTTTGTATAGATCAAAAAAGATCTTTGCTGTCTTTATTGATTCCAACTTGCTCCCAGCCTTTGGGGTGTGTTTGGCATTGAAACAAGGTGCAGGTTTGTAATTGAGCGTAGCATAGTTTAAGAAAACCCTGTGTCATCAATCAAATAAGCGTGCATATTTTCGTGTATATTTGGGGGGTGCTATGAAATATATTAACCATTGGTCAGCAAAATGTAACTTTTTCACCAACTTTGATGTGTCTCGAGGCACCCTATTGTTACAGCTGCCTGGGCGAAGATTTTGAAAGGCTTCCACATCGCATCCTAGCAGACCAACTCCCTCATTGAATGACTGGGCTGCCACGAAGAAAGGGAGGCAGGTAGGACTTTCCTGAGGCACTCCGGTATGGCCAACGCTCCCTTCAGAGTTACAATCTTCCTGTTACAATCTTTCATCCTTTCATCCACTCAGTCTATTCATTCACTCTACTTGTCTATTAGTTTCCAGGTCTTCTAATTATGTTTGACTGCATCTTCCTCGTTTTCTTCTTCCTTGCCCTTTGCAGTGGTTCCTTTGCAGATTCCTTTTTATCCTAGCTGTCTTTTCCAACTCCCTCCTGAGCTCTCATCTTCGGGTGATTACACTCCCTCAACACAGCAGTGTCTTCCTTTCTTTCCTCTCCCTTCCCATTTAATTCCTCATATTACATCTCAGTCATATTCCTGTTCTTACCTGTTCCTCAAAAAAATCTTTTTGTTCAGCAAATATCTCTTGAAAAAAAAGAAAAAAAAAATCTGAAATTTCCTTATGTCACTTTGCCGTGTTCTAGGTGGTGGTCCAAAACTCCTCTGAAGGATGGATTACTTAGTGAAGGCAGTAAGCAACAAATTGTTTTCACTGTAGCCCCTAGCAATGTGAGTGGTAGATTAAACACAAAATGAGTCGGACAGGAAGATTTTTTTATTATTACCTAAGGCTGAGGAAAGATTCATCATTAGCAGAGGTGAAGATCACCTTTTCATAAACAATTAGCTGGCTGCATTTTAGATTAGTATTTACTATAATAGTGTAATATAATTATACACATTGTTATATGTGGATATTTTTGCAGGTATGCACACCCCATGCTTTCCATTATAAATGGAACCGGTGAGAAGACCTGACTTAAAAGAAAATCTTTTTGTCAGTGTACCCAAGAAATAGGCACACAGAAAAGTATGGTTACTCAAATTACCCTTTGATGTTAGCAAATAAAGGTTAGGACTTACTGCTTTTAAAATGTCATATCAGGGTCCCATGTCTCTGTGATTACTGGCAATTCAACAGCCTTGCTCTTTTTTTTATTGGGGAGGAGGGGTTCATTGCTCAATTGAAGGCTCTATCCAAATCCATAAATATCTGCGCAAGAAAGTTATTAACTGGGGGCTTTTCAACATAATACTTCATAATGGGAAACAATTTCAAGAAAACAATGTATGAATGATAATGTTTTCCACTCTTTTCCTCTCCCAAACGTCTTTATTTTAATAGTTATTGATACATTTGCTAGTGCAGTGGGTATTGATCTTGCCTGGGACCTGTTGTGCAAATAATACTGCATTTTTAGTGAGGAGGGTAAGATGGAAGAATGACAAACTGTACAAGAATTTACAGATTAGATTAAGAAACTTGGGAAAAAAAGCTGTCTGTGGAGCCATCTGAACTATTGCCGTTACATCTGTAGGTAAATTTACTGTCTTGTTACCATCTTGTTTTCAAAACTTAAGCTTTCAAAACTCCTTCTTCCAACTGCTATCTCTGGGAGTTACATATGTGAGCCAGAATGTGACTATTACATGAAGCCGTTGATTTAAGCTAGTGGTAGTATGTTTATGCAACGCTGAAATCTCAACAGTATCATCACTGTAGCTGTACCTGTGATAATGTGTTCATATCCTTCACTAATGAAACCGATAACTGACATCCAGTTTAGCAGCAAAAAAATAATGTCCTGAGTAAGAGGACACTCAACTAGATTAATCCCCCTTCTCTTAAGTATTGCATAGGATCATGGGAAAATTTAGGTTGGAAGGGATTTCAGGAGGTTTCTAAGCCAACCTTCTGCTCAAAAGGGGCATATATATGAGATCAGACCAGGTCTTTGTCCAGTCAGATCATGAAAACCTTTAAGAACAGAGACTGTGCTTCTTCTTTGGGAAACTTTTTTCACTGTCACCGTCCTCTGAAGTTTTTCTTCTCATGTCGTCTGAACTTCTCTTACTTCAATGTGCCTGTTGTTTCTTGTGCTCCCACCATGCACTGCTGTATTAGCCTGGCTCTGTTGTTTCAATGATCTCCTTATCGGTACTGGCTGGTACATTCAGTCTCCCCCAAAGCTGACTCTTCTGGAGACTGAAGGTCCAGATTTCTCAGCCTCTCCTCATAGGAGTGCTCCAGCCCCCAAGCATCTTGGTGGCCCTTCACTGGATGTCATAGAATCATGGAATTGTTGAGGTTGGAAGGAATACCTTTTGTATGTTCTGCCCAACTTGTTTGTATAAACTAAAATTCACAGTGACCTAAAAGTTGTATAGATAGTGTCTGGCATTTAGATAAACAGGACATGTCTCTTGGAAGAGACTTTTCCATGGAAAAGGCATAGTGAGCCTTTGACAAGGCACCACTAAATCTTTTGGTTAATTTCCAAGCATCTGCAGATAAATCTATTTCCCTTAAATTAGAATGATGGCAAGTGAGAGTAATTAGCACCTAATTTAGCCTATGTATAATTAATTCCCTGGTTAATTTTAAGCAGAAGACTGGTTTCAGTTCTATATATGTATACATGCAATTTATTTGCTACATTCAGATTTTAGCATGTGAGAAATGAGTTGGTAGAAAAAAAAGGTTTTCTGGAATTGCAGTAATCACCTCTAGCTCTGGCAACCATTTTTTCTTGAATAGTATTTAGTAGCTCTGTGACACTGGAAAGAAAATCCTCAAAACCAAAGGAAACAAAACGCCAAAATTGCATTGGAGACCACATTGTCAACTGCTGTAGAAACCTAAGATGATGTGCTGAGGAGGGAGCAGCATCACGCTGCTTTTATACTACATGGATATCTGTCAAATTAATTTTTGCAAGCTTCTTAAAAAGCTTTGCCAAAGAGCAGTTGTATTAATCCCTGTGCCTTTGATTTATCTTTTTATGGGAAACATAATTTAATATAACTATATAGGCTCTAAACAGGATATTTGGGTTACTTGAGTAGGACTTTCACAGGAACTGTGAACCTTGAAATTCTAACTTAAAAAATATCAGTGATGTTGGAACAGGACCTACCAGTTGTTTGAAAGAACTGTTTTGCCACAGTGAAACACCACAGTGTTTCTTAGCAGCAATTTAGTCTGTATAATTGGTTGTATATAATTTTTTTTAGAAGAAATGGTACTCTCACTAGAGTTAAGGGATTTGCAGAGATGATGTGAAATGCAATAGCAGAGAAAGGTAGGAATGGAAGAGATCTTTCAGAGGTCACTAATGTGTTGGCACCTTTGTAATCTTATTTTCTTTGATGAAAAGTGACGGAGCAGGTTTCAGCTTTGAACGTGATGAAAAATCAGTTTGTTAAACTGTTTAATCAGTTCAAAAGATCTGACGAAGAGAACAAGCTAACAAACAGCTAGATGTTATCACATGCTGAATGCTTGTCAGAAAGAAAAAATTAAGCAATCAGTGTACAAGAGATCTTAGGATTCCACTTGTTTGCATGGATAGAATAAACAGGAACTCAAATGGGGAAAAGTTGTCAAAGGTGTGCCATTTGCTTTACGTTCTGGTACGGCTGTGGAGAACACTGCAATGGCATTACAAATTTCCATTCTCCTGTAGCTAGCCAGTTGTCCAGAAAGTTTAGATTAAATGCATGGAATATTACCAGATAGGATTATTAATCTGACCTGAAACGTGGTTTTGTCTGAATGAAGTCATGGTGATTAAAATAACAGAAAAATCCCCTTCAGGCTGCTTCCAGTGAATTATAACCCAAATTATATATGAAGGACAAGATTGCCTCTTTATAAGGAAAGAATTAAACTTGTTTCTCTCTCTGTAATGTATAATGGGCTATCATTCCAGCTGCTCGACAACTGCAGTATATCTTAACTCTGATACATATGGGAAGAATTCTAAGCATCATGGAAATATTTTAAGACAATCCCCTGAATGTAACCGTTCCCATAAGTACCTCTGCCATTATCATAACATCACTCAGATCACATCTAAAAATTCTTACATTCCATGAAGGACTAATATATGATGCATACATACATATCTTGCCCTGCATACTTTGCAGTAAGAGCTATTTTGATTCTCTATCATGTCAAGTTTCTCCATGGGAAGCATTTAAGGTGCCTTAGGATTTGCATGCATGCTTTGGAGCATCAGGATGTGCTAGCATGCCGTCCAGGCTTGGATGGGTGAACTCCTGTGGATAATATGTGTGGGATCAGGATCTGGTCTACTATCTTGTAACCAATGTTTAACCACATTATTATAAGTATTTCTGTACAGTTTTGTCACTTACGTATCACAAGTACTTGTGTTTCAAAATCAGTATATCTGTTTTGTTTTCTATAAGCTGCTTAATTTCTTTACCTATAAGCACTTGCACTAGAGAAATACAGTTTTATAATACTAAAAAAAATATTGTAAGACTTGGAGAATGTATCTCAGGTATTTACCATAACCACAACACTATTAATAACAGCCACTGAGAGGTTTAATTAACACATTTCACTTCAGTAGTGTAAAGCATTTCATTAGTAGGCTTTTTATAGATCATAAAATTTCTTTACATGCATCTCAAACTGGTAACTTCTAAATTATTTTTTCCCCTCAAAATATGTGGGAATTTGCATTCTATAATCATGAATAAGTCTAAGAATATTAGTCTATCGGTAGTATTTTGTTATACTATTTGAGTTAAATATAGTAATGACTAAGCTATTGCAGCTTCACAGGAGGTTTATTGTGAATAAGTGACAGAGCGGAGTAGTGTAAACCAGTAAGCTGCTAGAAAGCAAAGGTAGCTGGGTGTGGGTCTCTGCAATAGGGGATCCCAACAGTGCCTGCAGTATAACTGTGGAATAAGTGAGTGCAGGCAGGCAGTGCTTTTCCTTCCTGCTTTCCTTTATTCCTCACCCAAGACTTAAGTTTACCTAGTTATATACTTCAAATGTCCATAACCAGACATCAGAGCTTTTCAATTTCTTTTTTTCATATGGTAATCGTGTCAAAATAGGTGTTATCTTGTTCTCTAACTCTTCTTGTTGCGTTCCCCTGCAGATGTGTTGGGTTGTCATACTGAAGTGGCAATAACAAATGGGAAATAACAAAATTGCAGATGAAGTCACAGGGGCACCACACCCTGGGGTACATCCAATAAAAAGTAACATCTTTCCCTACAAATTTCTCCTATAAGAAATCTGACAGTGTTGTTCATTGAGAATTAAAATTTTATGGATCTGCAAAATTATGGAATATTTTTGAGCAGTCAAAAATAATGTAAAAAACAAAAAAATCCCACAAAGCCCTTGTTGTTCTTCCTACCATACAAACCGCCTCTTAAAGGGTCTTTTACATCCCGTTAACTTCAGTCTTGCGAAACTTACAACTCTGGGCTTCCACTGGGACTATTCAGGGGGAGATGCAGGGTGACTAAAGTTGTTCTTGTGTTCTGTGCCCAAGAAAACTTCTCTTTCACTGCTGAACAACAAGGGAGCTTGGAGACAGTAGCCCTCACAGGATAATTTTAGGTTTTAGGCAATCCCTTTGTATTTCTTCCTGCTGTTTGCAGAGTTTTAATTGCTTTATGGAATAATTTATCTACTAATATCAAGGCCTGAAGATCTTGCTAGGAATAGCCCCCTGAGCTGTATTTAAGAAAACAGTAATAGAGATGCAAATATTAGTCATTATGGACATAAGAATCATTTAATAGCACATTCCAGGTTGGATAGATAATGACCAACAATTACCATCTATCTGCTGTTTGGAGAACTACATGAAATGTGCTAGTGATCTTGATTCAGTTGGCCACATCAACAGAGCTGTCAGCATTGCAAGCCTTGGCCACCACAGAAACCGCTGCCTAAATTGTGTTAGAACAAAGCTCGCTGCTGAAAGAGGTCACTGCAGGCCAGGACTGATGGTTCTTGATAAGACAGCGTTGGGAGGTTGGTGCCAGTTCTGCTCAGGCTGAACCTTTTTGTGAATTCACAAAGCAATACAGTCACCAGGGCTGTCATTCACACACTTTTCTGTAGCTCTAACTTGACTAAACATTGAGAGAAAAAAACCCAACAGATTTCTGACAGAGCATCAATGCTGTTGTTTCATAACCATCTGGGAACAAGGTGACTTGTCACAAGAGAGACTTCTGGCAATGTAGCTGAATCATTGACCTTGTAGACTTAAGTGCGTGGAGTATGCAATATAAGCTGGGGTATGTACTAAATTGCAGTGCTCCTTGTAAGAAAAACTTATTTATGTTTTGGGCAAAGTTCTCTTTTTAATTCACACTGTGTGCTGAATCACCGATATCTCTGGTTGCATAGCATCTAAATCCCCACAGAATATGAGCCAATATACATCGTGCTGGTTTTTAATTTGAATTTCTCTACCTCACTAGGTTCTGCTTGAGCACCCTGCTCCAAATGTTAAAAGAACATAAATACTAGATATTACATTTTTTTCTCTCTCAACTGAAGCTGAACTACAAGGTTAAAATTTTACATTGTTCCTTTGCTTTTTTTTTTCCCCCAATATTGCCGAGATTTATAGATGAAATGTCAACACAGTATTAGCTGTCTGGTTATACTCAGCAACCTCAACCATTCTGTGATGCTGTGATATGTGTATGGGGTAGCTGCCACTCCCCCAGTCCTTGTGGGGTGGCAGAGCAGTACAGTTGAGTTATGTGTGGAGGAGTAACATGTAACATAGCTGGGCAAAGCTGGAGATGAAGGCTGCTTCATAGCAAAGCTGTAGCAGCAGTCAGGGAGATACGGGGGTCTTTGGGCCAAGAGATAATGGAGGTGTTGGCGTGGGACTGGTACCAGGTCTCACTGCCCCCAACTCTGCTCTTGCCCTGGGCCCTGGTGGAGGGGAAGACAGAAGGGACATGTGGGCAGCAGGGCAGCCTCTGTGCTGGGGAGTGCACCACACTTCTCTGCCCCAGCATCAGTGAGGTGGAGTGAGCCTGGAGCCTGTCTTACTGCTTTTGTTCTTTCTCATCCCTTGGAAACCTCTGCCTAAAGCTAAACCTGTGACTTTCACATGGTGCTTTTGAGTAGGATTCATGTCAGATGCACAGAAAAAAGAACACAAAAGTGTGCAATTTAAATGTGCATGGTTAATCAACAGCCTTTAAATAATCTAGCATCTGTTTTTACCACCATGGTCACTACTAAACATCCCAATTCAAATCACTCACATCTTCAGCTGCTGAACTATGACTTAGGTCACGTTTAAATTTCTTCTACTGTATTTTAATGTAAAAAACTTAAACTTCAGGTTAACTAAACTCATCTAAATATTCTATTATTTGAAAATACATCTTTAGAAAACTGGTTCCTCCTCAGACAACCTATGGTTATTTTCCTGTCCTCTGTCTGAAGACCTTGTGGAAATCCCAGAAGCCTCTCAGTTAATGGAAAGAAAAGAAGAAAGGTGAATCAGTTGGTGAGTGAGAGGGAGCATAGCAAAAGTGTTATTGGGAGAAACCAAAGATAACCTGCAGAAAAGACCCTTGGGATCCTGGTGAACACCAAGCTGACCATGAGCCAGCGATGTGCTCCTGAGGCAGAGAAGGCTAAAGGTGTCCTGGACTGCATTAGAGGAGTGTTGCCAGCAGGTGGAGGGAGATGATCCTGCCCCTCTGCACAGCACTGGTGAGGCCACACCTGGAGTACTGTGTCCAGTTCTGGGCTCCTCATTATGAGAGACATGGGCATTCTGGAGAGAGTCCAATAAAGGGCAATTAGGATGATAAAAGGACTGGAGCATCTCTCCTATGAGGAAAGGCTGAAACAGCTGGGACTGTTAAGCCTGGAGAACAGAAGGCTCAGGGGAATCTCATCAATGTCTATAAATACCTGAAGGGAGGGTGCAAACAGGCTCTTTTCAGTGATTGCCCAATGACAGGACCAGAAGCAATGGGCACAAACTGGAACACAGGAGGTTCCCTCTGAACGTCAGGAAACACTTTTTCACTGTGAGGGTGACCAAGCACTGGCACACGATGCCCAGAGAGGCTGTGGAGTCTCCATCCTTGGAGATACGCAAAAGCTGTCTGGACATGGTCCTGGGCAACTGGTTCTAGGTAGCCCTGCTGAAGTGGAGGGGTTGGACCCAACGACTTCCAGAGGTCACTTCTAACCTTGACCATTCTGTCATTCTGTGAACCTGTCAGAAGTTCTCTTAGATGGTTTACCCGACTTTCAAAAGCCATCAGTATGAACCCTTTTCCTTGCTGATTTAACAATGCTGCTAAAGAACTTTCCAGTTAGCTTTTCAGAGCAGAGCTGTCTATGACATGAAATAGAGGATCAGCAATGCAGACAGTCTCAGTAAATCTGTAGACCTCATTTCTCTGATGCACTTGTTTGTTTCTCTTCATAGAAAATAGCTTAGTCACTGTTTTCCGTATTTTGGTTGTCACTTTCCAAATTGCTTGGAGTTCTCATCTGTGCGAAGTGCTCTCAAGATTTTTGTCACTGACTGCTTTTCTCAAAACTCCTGGGAACATCACATGCTATTCTAATCACCATTCCATCACTTTTGTGAAATATCCCCTTTGAATACACTTCACTTCTCAGATTATCATTTATAGGTGCTGATTCACTGGCCCTTCTGGAGTTACTTTTACCCTGCCATATTTTCACCTCAGTGGGACTTAATATTTCCTTGCAAGGCTGCAGATCTTATTGCTCTGAGGAGTATTGCCAGGTGAATATGTAGGGCTTGCTTATGTTTACAACAGAGTAACAACAGCTCATTAAAAAGCGGAGCCCCTCTAATTTATATATGCCAGCAGCACATAATATGACATACATTTTTTAATGAAATAATCTTATGTGTTAGAGTTACACAATTACCGTGACTAATATAACCTCTCCTGAAGATGTTCCTGGTTTTCCTTGTCACAAATGAAGTACTAGTACATAAGTTCTAGTGACTATAGCGTTTGAAAACCATCTTTCAAGCAGGAGAACTTTCTTAAAATTGGTATGAGCAGTACTGATAAGTAGCATCTACTTGGAAAGAGGGGTTGAAGTTTTTTAGCTGTGTGAGTGAAATGAAAAGAGCTACTGCTTCCAACCATAGCACCTCACCTCGATGCCATGTTAAACATAACAGGAGTTACTTAGTTGTCCTATGTGGGCTCCCACCCACAGGAGACAGTCTTCCATGAAGTTCTCCAACGTGGGTCCTTCCTGTGGGCTGCAGTTCTTCACAAACTGCTCCAGAGTGTGTCCCCCGCAGGGTCACAGGTTCTGCCAGAAGACCTGCTCTAGCATGGACTCCTCTTCACAAGGCCACAGGTCCTGCCAGGAGTCTGCTCCCACATGGGTTCTCCATGGGGCCACAGCCTCCTTTGGGCACATCCACCTGCTCTGGTGTGGGGTCCTCCATAGGCTGCAGAGTGAATATCTGCTCCACTGTGGACCTCCGTGGGCTACAGGAAGACAACTTGTGTCACCAGAGTCTTCACCATGGGCTGCAGGGGAATCTCTGCTCCGGTGCCTGGAGCACCTCCTCTCCCTCCTTCATCACTGACCTTGGTGTCTGTAGAGTTTTTTCTCTCACATATTTTCACTCCTCTCTCCAGCTGTTGTTGGTCAGCAGTTTTTTTCCCCTTCTTAAATATGTCATCACAGAGGCGCTACCACCATCTCTGATTAGCTCGGCCTTGGCCAGCACTGGGTGTGTCTTGGAACCGGCTGGCACTGACTCTGTCAGATGTGGGGAAAGTTGTGGCAGCTTCTTACAGAGGCCGCCCCTGTAGCCCACTCCTGCTACTGAAACCTTGCCCTGTAAACCCAACACACTCTCACACATCTCAAATAGTATGGCAGATGCTGGTTTTCTTCTTGATAGCACTGGGCTCTGATGTTTGTCTACAGGCTTGAGGTAGGTGCACCTTGCCAATCATTGCAATGGTTTCCTGACTGTGAAGAGAGAAGTGGTATGTCCCAATGATGGTGAAAACCAGACCCACCTTCCCTTAAAATAAAGAGAAAATTAATAAAAAGTTTGGTAAAGAAGTCAAGTACTGGTAATAGTGGATACTTCAGCCTTGAAAACGGAACCAGTTCAGGTCAAGTCTTTAAGGCTGAAGCTAGAAAAGAAGCATTGCCAGCAGAGCCTGTGGCATCTCAGTCTATTCGTACTTTCTGTTCCTTTGTTTCCTCTTGGATTCAAAGGCTCTTTTCCAAATGCCATGTAGGAAAAGAGAGCTCCCAAATTGGGACTAAGAATGTTACTATTCAGTATCTTACTTTGATGCCTGAAAGGCTGATGTTCAATTTTGTTAAAATTTTCTGTCTGTTCCAGAGCTGGATATGGATCTGGATTCCATACCACTTGCATTTTTAATGGTAGTCCATGTACTGGGATGCTAGTTGATGCAGCTTCGTCAGCTAGAACTTGAATCCATGAAGTTCTTCCTGGCAGATAGTTCTTTCCCTGTGCCTGATGTTCAGAGGAAATAGACCTTTGCAGGATGGTGAGGGCTAGAAGCTTGTAAGACTTGAATGGGGGTATAAACAGAGGGAACTGTTTTGAGGAATCTCACACTGATGGTAATACAAAGTCACAGGATTTCTTCAGAGCATTCTGAAATCTTTTAACCTGACTCAAGAATAAGCTTGGGACAGAAGTTTCCAGGTTGTGCGTTGCTGTGCTAGAGGCTTTGTGTTGCTTCAGCAGAAGAGTGAAACTCATCTTTGGAGAGGGGAGTAAGCTTTTTAGCTTAGAATCTTGTCCTGTTCCTCTCAGTCTCTCTTGGCCCCAGTCTTGCTTCTCCCCTCATGTTGGTCCTTTGTTTCAAGTTCAGTTTATTTCTCAACCAGCTGCATGCACCAGTCCTCAGGTTTCTGCTGTGGGGCACAGTCCCCTGATGGTGCAAGTTTTAGTCCAAGGCCCATGACTCTTGAGCTCAGCTCTCCTCCTAATTTTAGTACCTTCTCCACCATATCCTAGTTCTCTGCCAAGCCTATGCCTCCTCAAAAAAAAAAAAACAACCCGTTTTTCTTCACTCTGTCCACCACTGTACCTTAATATATTTTCTCCCTCCAGCTTATTACCCAGTCTCCAACCCACTTCCAGCTCTCTGCTTTGCTGCTCCTACCCTTAATCAGTTTGTTCAGCCAGTGCCTTTTATTTTTCCTGTACCCAGCCTCCTAACCACATTCATCTTTGTTGCCGGTGTCTGTTCTTTTCTGCATTTCAGAGTGTTGCTCCTCATCTGTTCCCAGCCCCACAGACTCCCTGACTGTGTTTTGGCTCTTTGCTCTTGCTCTTCTCAACTTTGTCCATCTGTTGGTTCCAATTGTCCCTTCTGCCACCTGGGGGTCGTCTGCTTCTCAGTCTTTGTCTCAACATGTTTGCCTCCTCCCTCCCAGACCCAAGGCTGTATCTATGAAAAGACTTGGTCAGGTGAACACTGTGTAGAAATTGCACTCTTGCTGGCTGCCTGCCACCTCCTGTGTTATCTGTTGAGTCTCCTTATTCAATGCACAGGAAAGTCAAGTCCCTCAAAATGGAGTCCATAAGAAAATGTGTGTTGAGTACAAAGGTTTCGGTGTTAGCTGGTAATTAAGAGGACAACACTGGAGAAAGGATGAAGATGACATTGTCCAAGTACCAGAACAGGGTTAAAAGGCTTTTTTTTTTGTTCAGTGTTCTACCCATGTTAAGCTGCAAACATTTTGGTGACTAAACAGGTGTTTTTCTCTCCCTAATGCTGAGTGACAGCTGCCTAAATATCCTGAGATTTGGGTAGGTACCACTGTACTTAGCACTTGTGGTTTTTTTAAACCCAGCTTTCAGAACCCTCTGGGTCTGAAAATTCAAGTTTCTTCTCATGCCCGCAGATAAGTCACCTCAAATCTCATGTTCCTTGTGCACTTCCCTTTGCCTTTGGGTTTCTGCCGCCATCCTCAGCCAGCTCCTTCAAAGCCCTCACGGAGAGCATATCTGGATGCTGTTCTTTCTGACTATGTGTGTACATGTGTGTGATCCTTTTCTGCAGAAAATTATTCCAGGCTGGGTGCTCCTGAAAGCATATAGGTGATAGGTGTCTTGGCCTCTGCCTGCACCTGAACAGAGACCAAATGCAACCCTCAGAAGCCAACTGTTGCTGTTCCAAAAATGCATTTGCTTGGACAGGGTTAAAGCATGCGTAGGTACAGATGGACTGGATGAGAAAATATACTGCTAGGGTCTCGGCCTCTGCTCAGGATCTTCATACTGTAGTTCTTTCTGAACTGAAAACCTACACAAATTTGTGTGGCTTTTTCAAAAGGATGATTCTCAGTACAGTGGCTGGCACTCCCCCCTTCCCATCCTTCCCACCTGAAATTCAAGTCTCTACCTCAAAGAACAAATTGCTAAAACTTTTAAGAAAACAAGATTACCTTTTTTTTTTTTTTTTTAACACAGGCAAACCCAGCCTCAGCCAATTCTGACTGCCCAGCTGAACTGCTTTTATTGAAATCTGTTCCTTTCCTTCTCTTGCCCTTCCTCCCTAGATTTCAAGCTGACATGATACTTGGCCTGGAAACAAAATCTAAGGGCAAACTACTGATACTTGGTGAGGCTATAAAGAACTAAACCAAACATTTTATGTAGAAAAGTGGCAAACTTGGTAATAGGTGCTGCTAGTGCCATCTACCATAGAAAGGAAGCAATGCACCATAGAAGCAAATTGAATAAGGCCGATCTTGTTTTCTGCCACTGCCATGGAAATCAGTGGAATCCACAAGTCTCTAAAGCTCTTTATGGACCCTTTCTTCTGCTGAATCCTGTTTTTGCTCTGATTTTACTGCTGTGAGTGAGATCCAACAAAAAGACCAGTATTTTTGAGCCTGGGTCCTCTTGTACTAATAGAAGAGTAGAGAATAGGCACAAACCAGAATATCACATCAATGCACGAGTATGAGCCTCAAAGGGAAACAAGAACACTTTCCTTTCTAAAGCTGACCTACTCAATTTGATTGGATGACCAGGGAGGGAAAACTTTCCTGCGCTCATTCTGTAGCGTTCCTAGTTGGCTCTAAAAGATGCCCAGATAAAAGAACCAAAAGCTCAAATAGACGTCTATTGAATTTGAAATTCCCTGAAGTGCATTCCTCTTCTACCCATTCTAAAATCTGTAGCTATTTACTTCTAGCTGCTTCTGAAAGTTAGCTTAAGTGTCTGATGCTGATAAAAGGTATAAAATCATTCTTGTAAATTAGAAATACTAAAATCTGGCAGGTTGCTCCATAAAGAATTATATTGCACAGACATGCATCCATCTGTTCCCTGATGTGTATTTAAAAACGGGCAATGCCACAAAAGCTAAATCGTGAATGAAGCAATTGAAAAGCACTGCATTTTCTGGTTCCTGGGAGTCAGAGGAAATGGTAGTCATACTGAAGCACAGACTCAGCTGGGTAGTAGAAGAGCTCTGGTGGACCCTTTTGCAGCACAGCTGGAAGGATATGCTGCTGGCATGGGGCAATCTATACCCTTGATCTGCCCTTAGATATTGGCAATGAATTCAGCTGTGGGCTGAATCTTCAGTTTTACTACAGCATTGAACTCCAAACTGTGTTATCCCTCATCACATTTGGAGATAGTCATGCAGTGTAACTCTTCATCTCCAATACAAGCTTGGTTTTGTTTCCTGTCAAAGTTGTTGGCCAAGATCTCTTGATTTCAGTGGTAACACAGTTGACTACACAGATTAAAATCCTAGACTATCAGGATTTGATTTTCCTGTTAAACGTCCATCAGCTCATTGTGAGAACATTGTGGGATGCAGGCTTTTTGATAGGGGACATATAAAGAATAGTTTACCCCATTCTGAAGTTCTGATTTAAAATATGGTTGGAAACAATGTGTGTATTGTGTTCCTTGATCAGTGGCAGGGCTTGTTTTCTCATACCATAGTAAACCATGCTAATTAAGAGCTTCTGATCTTTTTCCTAATGTCTCTCAGAATTAGTTGCAAATCAATTAATTGGGAAAGGAGGTGGAACGGAATGTGTTTTTTTTAGGACTGGGCTGAATGTGGTTATTGACACAGGCTTTTAGCCCTAGACTTTATAGACTGAAGCACCCCTCCTGTGGCATCCCTTTGAGTACATCTCATTTTGCCTTTAAAAAAATTCAGCCAAATACTAAACCCCAATTTCAGAGATAAATTAGTTACCTAACTTGAGTGATAAAAAAAAAAGGCAGGAATTTGTGATTTTCAGGGACAGATTGAATTGTAGAGAAACTCTTATTTTCACATGGAGTGAACAACAGTATTGATGCTCAAAGGATTTTATTTGGAGAATATTTGCAGATCTGTCTTGCTCAATGTGTCAGCTGTATTGACGTGACTCTCTTTTCTGCAGCTTACATAAAATGTTGTTTCTGGTAGTCAAAATGTGGATGTTTTACCAGTCTTGGCTTAAAAAAATGTATATTATAAATTTACATGAGTTATAAATTATTTAAATTACTTATAAATGCCTATTAAAAACTTCTGTTTTCTTTGTTTTCATTTTAAAATACTCGGCTTCATTCCGAAGTAGCTTAAGGCCTTCATTAATTAAAGTGTTTTTCAATCATAGTGGGTACAAAGAGTAAGTTTTGTAGCTGAAATTATGAAGTTTCATTCTCTGAGATATTTTGATGTAAAAAACATGAATAGGTATTCCCTGATGATATGATGAGCTATAATTTCAATTTAAAGTATACACAATGCAAAGTGTTGTTAGTATTTTTATCCCTGCTTCGTTAGAAATCAGTTCTATAAATGCTTATATATATGCCTAAGTATGAATTCCCGTGGATCCAATTCTGTGTTTGAATTCAAGCATGTACAGAGTATTTACAGGGTTTGGGAAAACAACCGTGTTTGTGTGTATATATATATTCTCATTTTGTTGCTTTGGATTTCTTTTCTGACACAATTCCACGAGAGGGCAGTACATAGCAAGACTAATGGCAGATGCATTTTACTGCCGGTTTCTTGAAACACCACCCAAACAGTCAGAAAGAAGAAGGAGGTTGGTACCCGGTATTGGTCATGTATGGTATTAATAAAACCCACCTTGAGTCAAGTCTGCAAGAATTATGATATTTAGTGTAATTTTAGGGGAACTTTGTCTTCTGACACTGGAAACTGTTGTTATACTTGGGTTTGTGTATTTCACAACTGTAAGTTCTGTATATTTATTGAAAAGAGGAAGCAAGATGGATTTAGAAAATAATCATGATATTAAAGGTGCTGTTGCCATAACGGAAAAAAAAGCCAAATATAGTGAAATAAAACTTGTGAAAATTAGTGATAATTATCACAACAAACGCAACAGCTGTTTCAAGGCTTGAAATTGAATTAGGCAACTGAGAAGTGCGTACAGTACATATAGTTTTGTGTTTGGGCAATGGCATTTTTGACACAGTTAGATTGTCTCATCCTATTAAAAAACTCATGAATTCAAATATTGTTGCAGTAACTGGACCGACTGAACTATTTAAATCTGATTATAATTTCTCATTTACACCCAAAGGCTTAGCATGCTATGTTTCTGATTGTAGCATTTCATTAACCAGTGATTAAATCACCTCTGCTTGTGACAATAGTACATTGGCTTTGCAATGTTGTGGTGATGAAAAGGATGCACCTGATGTACAGTAAAAAATCAGCATACCTTTTTGATTGAATTATTTTAATTCTGAGTATTAATGGAGTGAAATTTGTCTTCCCTGATAGAAGTTGACTTTCTGAATATTACCTAGTTAATGAGCTAATGAAACTAAACAAAGTTTTAAGCCAAAATGGCAAGTGGTCCTTTAACCATTTTGCAGACATAACAGGTATTTTCGTGTGCCCCAGTCACTTTTCTTTCCCACAGTAGAAGATGCCATACCTCATTTGCCACACATTGGTCTTGAAGTTTACCTTCAGTCAGAACAGGTATGGAAAAGTATCTGTAGATACCTACCAGAGGTTCCTAACCTTAGCCTTTCTGACAACTTCTTTCCGTCCACTGGCCATGACGTGGCTGCCTTATGCAGCAGGCTGTTTAACCTGCATGCTGGTCTCCTGTCTGCAAATGCCACAGTATGCACAATGACTGCATTGTGTCCAGTGTAGGGCAAATTACAACGCGGCCCCGGTTGTTTATTTGTTCACTGCATAGAGGTAAGCAGTTTTTATTCTCTATGGCTACTTCTGGTGCACCACAATTTGAATATGAGTACAGAAGACAGTGACAGGTAGAGGCAGGACATCAAATTCATCCTCCCCAGGGGACAGGTACAGGGAGTTCTGGGTGCAGGACTCCAGCCTTCCTTATTTTCAGACTTCAATTACTCTGTTAGAAGGTGTAATTTATCCTTGGATTTGAGCTCTGCTCAGCCCTGAGAGCAGCAATGATAAAGATCCTACGTGTCACAGCTTGCAGATGGAGAAACAACTCTGTTTCTTTCCCTCCCTGCGGGGATGAGGTTTTGTGTCCCACTGAGCTTGCTTGCGTCCTCTTCTACCCCAGGATCCAGCCAAACCCATGTGTGTATGTGTGTGTGCTTGTGGATGAATACACACCAAAGCACACACATATATACACACACATTCATACAATGTTGTATTCCCTCTCTGTATTTTGTCCTGCATATAGAAGTGAAAAAGGGTGGGTGTTCAGACGGCGGGGCTGTGAGCACATGAAGTGTGCACACATGCAAACCCCTGTTTGTGCATGGCTGGGATGGAAAGAGGTGAATACGAGTAGAATCGAGTGGTAGAATTAAGGAGCGTGTTCTGTTTGAGAAAGGAGCAAATGGAAAGGCTAGAAATGAGTAAAAAGCCATAGAAGTGTAACCGCTGAGTGCAACTGAACGAGTAGGTGGGGGAAAAATTAGCTGTGTGTTTCTGCAAATGGATTTACTTAATGCTAATTCATGCATGATGTATTTAATGGTACACAGACAGGAAAGGAGAAAGGATGGTGGAGGAAGAATTTTTGTTAGTTGTATGTGAAGTCCACGAGGAGACCTGTGCACTCTCTGCAACATAACAGCAGCTGTGAGAGTTGGAGCCTTCAGGATGGGTATGTTAAACTTGCAGAGAGAAATGTAAATCACTTTCAGAAAGATGTTTTTCCTCTGTAAAAAATACAGCAACAGCCAGACAAATGTTCTAGGGGAAACAGAGTGAAGGATATGTGTAGTGATCCTGACCAGAAGACCATTGTACGTTGAGGAGTTAGTGACCCACAAAACAGTCGACCTGAGGAGGCCCAAGGCTGGTTTGTGCTGTGCTCCACATGCAGCTTTGCCTTCAGGCTGGTGCTCTGCTGCAGAAGTCCCTTGGCTTTGGGACAGACTCAGCCAGCTCACTGTAAAAGGAGAGCCTACAGGCAGCTCCCACTAGGTACAGGCGATTACGCCACCTGTGTGGCCTTGCCTTTATCCAAAAGTGCAGCAAGAAGTTCTCACGCAAACGTCCTTTCTGTTTGACAGTAGAAATGATGAAAACTGTTGTTTTCTTGCAGTAAAATCCTATAATACTGCAAATGACCCAAAATTCTATGAATGGGGTCTGCATGATATGCTACACATGGATCAGAGGCTCATTTGATGCCACATCACTTGGAGTTCCCAGCATCTAAAGGGATGTAAAATTAACTTTATTTTTCTCTCCTCATAGTGTTATCTCTAATAAATAGCATTTTAAATGATACCTTACAGAGCCTGAGTGCCTTTCGCACTGGGATTGTAACAGACCAGCAAGACAAGGTGTCAGGTGAGAGACTGGCTGTATATTATCTGGATTTCCTGGATATCCTCAGCCTCACTGAAATGAGTGCAAAAACTTATTGAGAAAGGCATGACTGGACTCTTGACAATCCTTTGGTGCTCTTATTACAGAATGATGTCACTTCACAATGCTACGTTCATTTTTTTTTCTTTTTTCCCCAGTTGGTAACAGACCTGAAGACATAAATATTACAGCTCTTAGACATCACGAGCAGAGAAGGAAGTGTTTAGCTCTAGATTGCCTTTTTTTAGTCACAAGAGGACTGCACAGGGCTTGAAGTGAGCATAAAACTGTGAATTGATCCTGTGAACTACTTTTGCAATTTTTCCCTTGAAATGGTCTCCTTTAAAAAGAACCAGATTCTCTGAAATATTTGGCAGAATTAATTGAAATTGTGAAAGAATGAATGACCATATAAAAAATAATAGTAAGTTTTCCTTTGATTTTTTTTTGACCAAAAAGGTAACAGTAGCCTTGTAGCTGAGAAGTTGACTTTTATAACTTCTTTGAAGGTTTTTATATTAATAATTCTTGGTCATTTCGTATTTTCCTGATGTTCCAAGATTACAGTTTTAATTCACTTTAATCTGTGTATGAATAATTGATCAGTAGCTTTTATATGGTGTCAGTCCAGTAGAACTACCCAACGTACCCAAGCTTTTTATATGAAAGATGAGCAGTTCTGCCAACAGAAGATAATTAATCAAAAGAAACTGTAAATTATGTACGACACACTTTTTCCTTTTCCTCAATAACTATGCAAGTGACATTAAGTGACATTTTTATCATTAAAGGAGAAATCAGTTAATATAAGAAGTCCTGATGAAAATCAGATAAAAATAAAAGTGAAAGTAGGATATTGTATTGTTTGATACATGTAGTTTCGGCTACAGACTGTTGATAGAAATTATTCTCCTACTCATTATTGGCAGCACAAGTAGAACGGATGGAACATGTTCCAGAAGAAAAACATTTTTTTCTGAGTCATTCCTATTTGAAGTGAGTAAAGAAATTAGTATCTGGGGGTGAATGTGTTGGGGTGGCAGTGTTGTTTTTATCTTAGTTTCTGTATGTGAAAGAGATACATTAAGCAAGACAAAAGAACAGAAAAATAACCAGAGGAAACCAAGGCAGATCCTATGTTTGTAGAGTCGGAAGCAAGGACAGAAGAGGAGTAAGACCATAGCCCCATGATGCACTGCTCTTAATAACCGTTGCATCCATGACTATCAAGGCTATCATGAAACTGATTGAAGAGAATATATTTGGTTAGACTAGTTGATATGGCTGGAAAAAAGTAAATAATCTTTTTTATTTAGGCACACTGAGCTTTTTTCAGCTATCTTGTTCTGTGATGAAAGGAAGAGCACCTCTAGCTAAAAATGTAAAACCTTAATTACAGCAGTGAACTATTACATCCATTCGCTTCTAGGTCCAGGGTAATGTAAGTGAGAAATTTTACTTAGGGGCCCTTATACTAAATGGTACACAGAAGTTTTGTTTTGTTTTGTTTCTTAAGGAGGAAGACCCTTCCCTTCAGATTTATAATACATCATTTCTATATCAGCTATGTGTGAAAGGGTGATTTTTATCTCCTGGATGGAGCTGTCTTTCCAGCTATACAGATATCTGTGTGTGCTTTTCTGGGCATCAGGAGTATAGCTTTCTGTTGCTGGCTCTGGAAGTGAACAGTGTTTTAAAACTGCACGACACATCAAACTCTGACTTATTTTTGTGGTTTGTGATGTAAATTTGAACCCTTTTCACTTAAGGTAAGAGGAGTTGGACTGAAAGAAGTACTGAAGTCATAAATCTATATAAGGACCTCAGGTGAGACAGTATCATATGGTTACAGATGCATATAACGGCTATTCAGTATAAGTACCTGTGTTTGCGAGTGCTGGTAGATGCACAGTCTGGAGCTTTATGTCATATTGGATAAGCTCTGATAATTTTGTTGGTGTAACAGGTGAATGGCAGTTATGGGATGAATGAATCCTTGCCTCATAATAAAGATGTGAAGGCAAAAAACTTTCTTAATGTGGTTAGCAAAGAACTTGGTGAATACATTGCGTTCTCTGTGATTATAGATAGGCACAATAGTTGGACAGTTGAGTAGTATCCTATCCCAAAAGCACACAAACCCCAGAGTTCTCCTTTTAATGTTAGTGGCTAGTAATTCAGCACATGGAAAAATAGCCTACTTGATCAGATATGAATCTGTGTTGTTTCATAATTTTCCAGGACTTCATTTCAGAATACTAAGAAAATTAGTTCAAAGGAAAAAGATTGATAAAACCTTAGGATCAGAGAGTAGAATGCCATCCTTTGCCAAGAAATGTTCATTTTATTATTCTTGTAAACAAACTTAAGAGTGAAGAGACTAACTTGAAAGTATGCGGAAATGAACTAATTTGCTATGTTCTTTCTCTTTCCTTGGCACCTTTGAAATAATTAAAGGATATATGTTGAAAAGGATGATTAAAACATATTAAATATAGTGAACACCTACAATTATTAAAACTGAGTTTTGTTATAGGTTGTTTGGCCTTCCCTGTTTCCATTGGTTTCTTTTGGTTCCTTGGAGTTTTCCCTTACTTTTTCTTCATGAGCTATTTTACCAAATGATGACTTTTAGAAAGCATACATATATAAGACTTACACTGCTATTTTCTCTTATTTGCAATTTTATACAGGAAAAAGCAAACCTAGCTAATAAAATGATTATAAGATACAGGGTAATCGAAACTACTGGAGAATGATATCATTTTCTCTTTCATTAGTGATGGAGAATCATGTACTTGCCAGCCCTCCACTCTCAATCTTTTTAGACTTTCCAGAAGAGAAATATTACCTTGATTTTTTCCCTTGAGATGCTGTACTGGAAAACATATATTAAAATATTTTTTAGTGCTTTCAGAATTAGCAGTATGGCTTTGCTTTGCATCAGAACACAATTAGCTGGCTAAGCTGTACAGTCAGAAAAATATCTTACTGTAAATTAATTGTTTTGAACATATGCCTTATTCTGTTACTAGTTATGTATCTGCTTAACTTTATTGATGTGAGTAGTACTTTCTCAAATCAGTACTGTTACTGCTACTGTTTGAGGTAGAGATAAAACTGTATGGATGCCCAAAGTCAGAGCATTAGACTCCAGGTGTTCTCTGAACCAAAGGCAACACAGGGCAGTTTAAAACCATAGAAAAAGAAGTTCATTCCTCCAGCTCTGACTGAAAGCACACTTCAAAAGACAATGTTGTATGATATAACACTATAGTATCTAAACAGTCAAGAGCTAGCAAGATGGCCACTGCAAACTGAAGTGTTGGGAAAAACTTAATATTTAACTAAATCTCTGAGGCTTTTGAAACTTAAGAATGCCGTTGAACTATATGAGATATTGTGAAACTTGTTGTGGTGGATTGACCCTGGCTGGCAGGCAAGCCCCCACCCCAGTCACTTGCTTACTTTCCCCCTCTGGCGAGATGGAAGAGAAAGTCAGAAAGGCAAAGGTGAGAAAAAGACTCATGTAGACAGTTTAATAAGTGAAGGGTGGAAAAAAGAAGAAAAGAAAACAAGTCATGCAAAAGCATTCACTCATCACACAGACTGATGCTCAGCCAGTCCCTGAGCAACAGCTACTTTGGAAAAACTCCGGCTCGGTTTTGTTGCTGAGCATGACATTATTTTGGCATTAGGGGGGTTTGGACTAGATGACCTTTAAAGGTCCCTTCCAACCCTAATTATTCTATGATTCTATGATTCTATCTGGTAAGGAATATGCTCTTTGCTCAGTTGGGGTCAGCTGTCCCAGCTGTGCCCCTTCCTGGCCTCTTGCCCACCCTCCCCGGCTGCTTGCTGAGGGGCAGAGTGAGAAACAGAGAAAGCCTTGATGCTCTGCAAGCACTGTTCAGCAATAGCGAAAGCATTGGATTGTTATCAACGCTGTTTTGGTCACCAATGTAAAACACAACACCATACAGGATTAATAAGGACTCTATGGCCTAGCTATTTAAAAAGAAAATAAATGAGAAAAGAAGATGTGAGCTTATGCTTTTATTTTGCATTTATATTGAAAACTTGACTGTTATCTATAATGAAGAGTGTGGACTTAGAGACTTCATTCAAGATCACAGATAAAAATCCATACTTTGTAGTGAATATGGAAGAATATGGAAAATGATATTTGGGCAGTTTTAATTTCTTATCTGCATGTCTATTCTTACTTGCTCTTCAGCTGTTGATGCTATCAATTTGTGTTCATACACAACTCAGAGAGCTTGTTTTTTTCTGAGAAAATGTCAAAAAAATGTTTATTTGTTATTTTGGTATTTAAAATGTTTTAGTCATCGGTTTGGAAATATAACCAAAACAAATACATTGTTAGAATAGATGGTTCATTTCCCAGACTAGACAGCACTGGAAGATCTATAAATACACTGGATGTGTCTGTTCCTCTACTGGGAAATCAAATAATGTTAAAATACATGTTGAAGAGCTGTGATGATTGATATCTACAATGTTGTGGGTTAAGTTCCTCCACCATGTAAATCAGTCTGGAAGCTATGAAAAATGTGATCAAACAGCGACTGATACATAGCTAATGACCAGAGAGAGGCACCATCACCACTCACTTGTTTCTAGTACTTAAAATGCTCTTAAATGTTATTCTGCCCTAATTACAGTTGCTAAGACAATATTACAATATTGGCAGTGGATCGTCTACATTTAAGACATATTTTCCAGTGGCATATCAATGAGCTCTTGTTCCTTCAGCTGTGTTCCACAAAATGACTCAACTTGTTCTGTGATTTACTCAAATGTTCCTCATGAACATTTTTTATAGTTCTTATATATTTTTAGTTTTGTGAACTGTGCTGGTGATCACGACAACTGTTTCTGCTTCAAAACTACTCTTTTGTCACTCTCTGTTACCACATTAGAACCTCTGAGCTGCTTTGTTTTTGTGACATTTTTTGCACACAAGGGAGTAATATTTAAATCTTTCAATAAGCATAAAAATAATTGCATTGTCAGAAGTGCTGTTTTGCCAGTTAGCTGATAAATGACCAAGAGAAAAAAAAGAAAAGGCCATATAGTGATGGAATGGTACTTAGTTAGAGAGGATAATTCTTCTGCTGTCCACCATATGAAAACTTCTTTACCATGAGGGTGACAAAGCACTGGCACACGTTGCCCAGGGAGGTTGTGGAGTCTCCATCCTCGAAGAGAATCAAAAGCTGTCTGGACATGGTCCTGGCCAACCAGCTCTAAGTGGCCCTGCCTGGGTGGAGTTGGGTGGACCAGAGGTCCTTTCCCACTTAAGCCATTCTGTGATTCTGTGAGAGAAAATGTATTTCCCTCCACACACAACCCAAATCCAAACCAAACAAAAAACTCTATCAAAATGAAATCAACTATATTCAGCATAACTCTGTGATAATATAGACCACACTTTTATAACATTACAATATAGACCAATGTACATAGTTTTAAATTACATAACACTGTTCGGTGTTGGAGTTGAATTTCACTTCTCCCCTAGAAATATCCTCAGGATATGTAAATGTGAGTTACATCGGTAAAATGCATGGCCGAATCTCTGGAACTGTAAGATGACTGCAAAAATTTATCTTGATAATTCCTTAAAACCCCCACGATTATTGATCTCAATAAATACTCTATGGTTATGCTCTCACAAGATATATATTGTCATTTCTTCTGTCCTGAAGGACTCTAAACACTTAGAGAAACACTTAAAATTTCACTCCAGTGATGCTAACTAAATATTCAAGGATATATTTAATACTTAATGTATTTAGGAAATTACTTACACATATGGTGACGGGTGGATGAGAGAGATACATCTAACTTAAAGCACTTCTGTTGACTTCACTGTGCTTGGAAGAAAGAAGGGTTGTGTGACTGGGTCTGTACCGACTTCAAAGAATCATGGTTTGGTAGATTACACAAGTATTCATTTAGAAGTTGTATGATTCTTTCTTTAGTACGATTTGAGTTATTTTTCTCTTTTTGGAAGATGTATTTTAAATAAAAATTGAGATCTGGAGGATGAGCTGTGTCTGTATTAAGTGATACTCCTGTTTTCTCCCATTTTCTGTGCATGGGAACAACAGTAGCATGCAGGATAGCTGTAGCGCAGCGCTTAAGGGAAAAATCTTCATTTGACAAGTAGTACATTTGCCTTTGTTTATAAAAACAAGATACAATTACATTTTTAGAGTAGGAAATGGTTTCCACTTTTAGCAGATGTATGAGTAGCAGGGGAAGCAACAATTACAAAGAAAAACATGTATTTTCTGGAAAATGAAATACGGTACAGAGCAAAACAGAGTCTTCAAGTAAGATTAAGCTGGGGAAAAGGTGATAATGAAAAAAAAAATCTCACTTCCAAAGCAAAGAAGCTCTGGGAGATGAGCAGTCATATAATGAACCTTTCAACTCTAGCAGTCTTTCCCATGTTGTTCATTACTTTAAGCTCCTGAGCAGTTTCTGTGTTAATTGCTGTGATCTAGACTAGTGCTGCTAAGCACACACAGATTACTTAGGGCAGAATAAAAAGACAGAAGCGATTGCTTTTCAAGAAAATATGGACCTGCATGTGAAAAAGACATTGCAGTGTTTTCACTAATGTACTATCAAAACATCACTAATGTTTTGATAATACAGGAACAAAAATACAGAAGATAATGGAGACAGAGCCTGCAGTCTGGTCCAGTGGCCACCAGACAGGGCCACGGTGACAGGGATGGGCTGGGGCCAGGCTGGGACTTCAGCTGGCAGCTGGGGTCAGGATCAGGCCTAGAGAGGGGAACCATGGCCAGACATGACTGGGCAGAGCCATGGGGATGGGGCTGGGCTGAGGCTGGACATCAGCCCATGGGTGGGCCCAGCTTGGTGGGGCCCATGGCCGGGGAGGGCAGGGCTGTGGGACCTGGAGACCAGCCCTGCTGCGACGTGGCTGGGGCAGGGGATGATGGCTTGGGGGCTGATATGGCCACCTGGGCCACGGGCAGGGTCGGGGGAGCCCTGGGGAGCTGACATGGGGTCCTGGGCCATGGGCAGGGTGGGGGAAGCCCCAGGGAGGCTGAGCAAGGCTGTTAAGGCTGCTAAGTCCCCTCAGGGCCCTGAAAAAGTGTGTATGTCTTGAAAGAAAACATATCTGGCTTTAATACTCTTAACCCGAAGTTGCTGTCTGTGACTTTTTGAAGATTTAAGTGGCAAAGTAGGGCCACCGTTATGAGCTTGTACAAAAGCATTCACACAGAATCACAGACCAGCTGAGGTGGGGAAGGGACCTCTGGAAGTCCTCAGGTCCAGTCCCCCTGCCTGGATAGGGCCACCCAGAGCTGGCTGCCCAGGACCATGTCCAAATGTCTAATCCCTGACAGAGGATCCTATACTTCTTTTCCTACCTCCAAATAAGAAAGAAAACTGGACGGTGTTTTGTCTCGCCTTGGGTATCCTGAGTTCAGTAAAGTAACCAGGCTGTTTTCAGGCAGTGAGACAGCCCTTTGACTGCATTTCAGACATTTCCTTATTTCAGTCACTGTCTCCTATGTAGTCTCTAATTAAGGTAGATCAGATTATTGATTTCCTGCTGTATACATTTTTTTTTCCTGTGGAATAGGTTATATCCCACATACATTTTGTTCCTTAAACACAGCTGTTCTTACTATACACGTGCAGTTTTAGGGGAAGACACCAGACATTGTACTTTATTCTGAAGGCTGATGATTGCTTTCATAGTAAAGTTGCTTTGGAAAAATTTTTTCCTCTAGTTGCTCTAGACTGGGGAATGGTTCAGTTAGGTGACATACTGGTAGATCACACAGCAGGTGTGTTGTATTTAGTTTTTCAGACACTGTGCTCAGTATCTCAAAAACTGTTGGGTTGCAGAAGTGCTGCAGTTAACACAGTTAAATTCTAGGTGAAAATCAGAGCAAGTGTATTTAGGTCTTAGTGGTTTGTTGATGTTGTCTTGTTGATTGTGCTTTCTCTTGTGGGTGATTGAGAAAACAGGGAGGACAGGACAATGAAGCAGATACAGTCTGGAACAATAGCCCTGCTCCATCTCTGCACGGCTAAATGCAGGATGGGCCAGAGAAGCTGACATGGCAGCACAGGGGTGAAACAAGACTGAGATAAGAAAGCAACTTTTACACACTTGAATAATAACCTGAGACTAAATTCCACACAGAATGACTTAAAATGTTTTCTGGCTAGAGAAACGTGTACTTGGTTAGTGTTTGGTATCAGGGGCACTGCTGGTGGCACACACTTGTGGGATTGTTAGTTGTTGGGACGCTGGTGCTGTTTGGGTGCAGGTCAAGGGTAGTTTTGAGGGTTTGTAGGGCTAAGACCCCTAAGACTCTGGGGGTAGGTGCTGCGTGTGTGCATGTGGGGAGAAGTGTCAAGGCAGGGCTTGAGGGGTGGTAGGGTATGGGTATGCAGGAGTCAAAGTGCAGTCACAGGCAAGACAGGCTTGACTTGGAGAATTTACTGCCAATTGACATAAACGTTTAATTACTGATTTGTGTATTGAGAAAGAAGACAAACATTGAAAGACTTGGGGAAAACACCTTTCCTTCTCTTTTCCGAGGCTTAACTTCTCTCCAGACACCTCTGCTTCCATCTTCCTTGTCTTCACTCCTCTTGTTATCGCTGTGGGTTACTCCCAGTCCTTTTGTGTGGTGATGAGTGGCACAGGCAGTTGGGGTCTGTGTGTGTCAGTTTCCTTCTGCTGCTTCTTTTCTCCTACATTTTTCCTCTGCTCTGTGCTGGTCTTATCCGTGGGGCTGCAGCACATTGTTGGCACATGTTAATCTTGTCCATCAGAACCCCCAGGTCCTTCTCTGCAAAGCTGCTTTCTAGCTGGTCAGCTGCCAGTGTATGCTAATGCATGAAGTTATTCTTCCCCTGTGCAGGACTTCACATTCCCTTTTGTTGAATTTCACAGGTTCTTCCCTGCCTTTTTCTCCAGCCTGTTGAGGTCCCTCTGAGTAACAGCACAATAATCTGCTGTATCAGCCACTCCTCTTGTTTTTATGTCATATGTGAACGTGCTGAGGATGCACTCGCATCATCCAGATCATTAACGAAGTGGTTGAACAGTATTAGACCCAGTATCAGCCCCTGGCTATACTGCTAGTAACTTGCCTCCACCCAGACTTTGTGCCAGTGATCAAAACCCTTTGAACCTGGCAGTTCACAGAACCACAGAATGGCTGAGGTACGAAGGGACCTCTGGAGGTCATCTGGTCCAACCCCTCTGCTCAAGCAGGGCCACCTAGAGCTGTTTGCCCAGGACTATGTCCAGAAGACTTTTGAATATCTCCGAGGAGGGAGACTCCACAACCTCCCTGGGCAACCTGTGCCAGTGCTCGGTCACCCTCACACTGAAAAAGTGTTTCCCGATGCTCAGAGGAAACCTCGCGCGTTTCACTTTGTGCGCATTGCTTCTGGTCCTGGCACTGGGCACCACTGCAAAGAGCCTGAACCCATCTTCTTTACAGTCTCCCCTCAGGTATGCATATACCTTGATGAGATCTGCCCTTCCCCCTAACCGAAGCTTTCTCTTCTCCAGGCTACAGAGTCTCAGTCTAGGCTAAACAGTCCCAGATATAAGTAGTAATGATAGACGATAAAGTTCCTGTATTACCAAATGTGCCATGGTCTATCAAGGAATGACACAATAAAAAGTATATTTTCTACCAAAGGGAGTGCAAGCCTTGGATTTTGAAGCTGTACTTTGGAAGTGGCTCAACTTCTTCATCCTACAAGCAACATGACTACCCTGGGCTTACTACTCTGAATCTTATAAAAAATTTTAAATATAACAATACTGCTCAGCTCTTCAAATCAAACTCTGCAATCATTCTTGACATTTGCTGGATAAACCTCCATTCAGTAGTCCTTGCTGGAAGTCCAACTCCTGCCTCCAGCGTTATTAAGCATGCACGGAGTCAAGTACCAGAGCTGTATGCCACTGTCTCACGGGGAAGCTAACTGCACTAGCAAGTGGTATGCAAATCTGTGATAACTCACTGGGACAGCAGATCTTACAGCTCTGCTACTGCTGCATATAAACTCATTTGTAAAGTAAAAATAAAATCTTATGTATTGCAATAATTTGAAAAATAACGGAAAAGATAAATATTGAGGCAACATTATTACTCTAACAGAATAAATTCTGTTGTCTGAGAAGGGTAAGCCTATCAGATATTACAATTTACACTGATTTGCATGGCTGTTACTATTTAGTCTCCTATGGCGAAATTCCTGCTAGTGTAAGAGAGCAGCCCTTCACTGATACTTCCCGTTTACAACAGCAGTGAATTTGTGCCTCTTTTCAGTGGGAGGTACTTTGTGGAAATACCACCAGGTATTTTTGACATTATGTGAGCAAGGAAGCGTGAGTTACGAAGGCCTACGAAAACATAACAGCTGCTAATAAAACAAATAAAAGCCTATATTGATTTGAGGGTCAGTGGTAGTTAGGTATGTAAATGGAGCTAATAGTTGCGGTAGGAACCCAGAGGTGCATGTACTGGAATGACTTAATGGTGCTTACATGACAAATCAGTGGTAAACTCCAGATTCAGTTCTTAGTTTACTGCTTCCTGGCCAGTGAGCCATGTGCCTTCATCAGTATATTGAAACATTTTTTTAATTGTGGTTTCATGTTGTTGACAACATATTTGTGTGCTATTTAGCTGTGCAAACATTTCTGCCGTTCCTTCCAGCATTCGTGGAGCACCTGTACAGGAAACTTTCTAGATTACAAACAATGTCATAGTGGCTGAGTGGGAATTCTTACTGTGGAGAATAAAAATGCTACTTCCACAGGAAATTCCCAATCATCCATTCCCATGGCTGCCCTACTGCACTTATTGCTACACAGCCTTTATGTGCAGCCATAAATGGTTGCTGTTCCAAACCTTACTTTTATTCAAATTACTGATTTTTCAGCCCTCATAAATCAGTGTGCTGTCACTGGCAGGCACGTTTATATCCTGCATCTAGTAAGCTTTTGTTTCAGAGCGGCATTATACTGCTGCTGACCTTTAACACTTCTGTTAGCAATAGAATGATGCTAAACTGAGCTAATAACCAAGAGGAGATTAATATTGAGACGCCACTTGGCTCTGTTTCAGGTTGCATTGCTTCTTGGCAAGAACAAAAGTGTTTTAAAATCAGCATAGTCAGCAAGTCCCGCATTCCCTTCACAAGGAGAAGTTATTCAGTGACGGATGTCATACTGGGCTGAGTATAAGAACAAGAGTGCAGCCAGCAGGTTGAGGGAAGTGATTCTTCCCCTGTGTCTGGCACTTCAGGGACTGCTGCTGGAGTACTGTACCCAGTTTTGGGCTCTCCAGTACCAGAGAGACATTAACATATTGGAATGAGTCCAGCAGAGAGACAACAGGAAGCTTATAGGGCTGGACAACATGATGCGTGAGGAGGGGCTGAGAGGACCAGTTGGGTTTGTTCAGCCTTAAGAAGAGCAGGTGGCGGTGGTGCTGCTCTTCGTAACTCCCTAGAGGGCAGGGTGTAGAGAGATGGAGCCAGAATCTTCTCAGAGTTGTACAGTGGAAGGATGAGGGGAAACAGACACAAGTTAGAACATGGGAAATGCTGATGCCAGAAGGGAAAAAAACCCCATAGAAGTGATGAAACACTGGAGCAGGTTGCCCAGAGTAGCAGATATTAAAAACTCAGCTGTGTAGCCTGCTCTAACTGCTTGGAGTAGAATGTTTGATCTGGAAGTGCTCCAGAGGTCCCTTCCACCTATATGATTTTTTAGTTATATGTTACTGTAACAGCTCTTGTACTTCCTTCCAGGTATAGGGACCAGGCAAAAGGGATTTTAGAGCTACAGATAAAACCACGGAGCTTAATGGAATCCTGTCTGATTTACTTAGCTGGATCCAGAACTGGTTATTATCTGGTCTCATGGTGCAGGGAAAAGAGACATAGCCTCAAAGTCTAGATTTAACTATCCAAAATATTTCTTAAACACCTGTATTATTAGTTGTACACGTGAATAAAAGAAGCTTTCTTATAGTCTCAAAGGGCTGCAGTTAACTTGCCCCAAAATTGGGGACTATTGTTGTCTTAACCAGTTTCTGCCTGAAGTGCAGGGAATGTTGCTTTGACTGTCTTTCTTCCATTATAAATAGCAATATTTGTGTGTTGGTATGTGATTTTTTTTTTAATCCCAACCTTAACACTTAACAGCATAGGCCTTTTCCGTTAAAGGAAGGGTAAGAATATAAACATCTACCAGATCCCAGTCATGTTGCTTAATGCCTGAGTGGTAGTCACTTGGATCATACCATGAAAACCTACATAGAAGAGGCTTCTAAAAAATAAACACAGTAGTCTCAGAAACATGTAGAAAGTAAAGAAATCTGCCAAAAAGTGGAAAATCTTGTTGTCAAAAGATACTAGTTTTGTGCATCAGAGGCTTCTGGAAGAATATCAGCCAAGGAGGAAAGCTCTAATTATTGATAGGCTGAGATCTTTCTGCCCCCAATGTAACCTAGTTTTGTGCTATCACATATGGACAAACTGGGAAAAAAATGTGAAGAAACTTTGGACTTTAGTCATAATGACTTGACTGCAAGATCTAGATGTTTAGGTTAAAATCAGGTAGAAGTGAGCATAATATGGATTTTTTTCACTTTCTACTGTATAAAATTAGTTCTGTATTTCCAGCTTAAATCTCCATTTTATAAGTAAATTGTCAGTTTTTAAAGTGACATATCAAAAGGTTGTGTTATGGAAACAAAATCCTGGAAGACAGAGGAGCTATACGAAGAAGTTTGTCTTTTTTAAAAAAAAGTTTTACGTTCAATCAGTCTTGCCTGAAGGAAATTTGCACTGGTGTAGTTGACATTTTATAGCTCACCGAGGGCAAATCACAGAATCACAGAATGGTTAGAGTTGTAAGGGACCTTAAAGATCATCGAGTTCCAACCCCCCTGCCATGGGCAGGGACACCTCCCACTAGACCAGGTTGCTCAAAGCCCCATCCAACCTGGCCTTAAACACCTCCAGGGATGGGGCCTCCACAACTTCTCTGGACAACCTGTTCCAGTGTCTCACCACCCTCAGAGTAAAGAATTTCTTCTTAATATCTAATCTAAATCTACCCTCTTCCAGTTTAAAACCCTTACCCCTCATCCTATCACTACATGCCCTTGTAAAAAGTCCCTCTCCAGCTTTCTTGTAGGCCTCCTTCGGATACTGGAAGGCTGCTATAAGGACTCCCTGGAGCCTTCTCTTCTCCAGGCCGAACAACCCCATGTCTCTCAGCCTGTCTTCATTGCAGAGGTGCTCCAGCCCTCTGATCATCTTTGTGGCCCTCCTCTGGACTCACTCCAACAGGTCCATGTCCTTCTTATGCTGGGGGCTCCAGAGCTAGACCCTCCAAATCAAGTCTCATGAGAGTGGAGTAGAGGGGCAGAATCACCTCCCTCAACCTGCTGGCCACACTTCTTTTGATGGAGCCCAGGATATGGCTGGCTTTCTGGGCTGTGAGTGCCCATTGCCAGGTCATGTTGAGCTTGTCATTGACCAACACTCCCAAGTCCTTTTCCTCAGGGCTGCTCTCAATCCATTCTCCACCCAGCCTGTATTTGTGCATGGGATTGCCCTGACCTACGTGCAGGACCTTGCACCTGGCCTTGTTGAACTTCATGAGGTTGGCATGGGCCCACCTCTCAAGCCTGTCCAGGTCCCTCTGGCTGGCATCCCTGATGTGAATATATTGATAAAGTCATATATGTTATTATGATAGATGGAAGTGAAAGGGAAGGTTAAAAAGAAAGTGTCAGAGCAAATTATCATGTTTTATTTAAAGTATTCTACAAACACATTTAATATTAAAGTGTAACCCTTTCATGGTTGAAGAACTAAGTATATTTATGAAGGAATCTTTGTTTTGTTGTGTAGTTCATAGATTTTTTTGGTAGTGATTTTCTCTTTTGTTTTTAATGTTTTCTGTCCCTGTCCTTCTCCCACCTTCCCAGAGAAGAAAAGTATATTAGGAAAATGCAGTAAAATAGTAACATTTGTGCCTCCAAATGACTACTGAAGCTCCATGGTAACATATTTCTTCTTTTTCACGTACATAGCTAAAATAAATGGGTGATAGTTCAAGTAGGGTTAGACTGCTAGTCCGTATTTCATTTGAGTCTTTAATGGTCAGTGAAATTAATGGAATTATGGTGATTTATGTCAGCTGACAGTCTAACCTTCTGTCATGTTTTTTTGTGGTTAAAGCACATGGCTTGGACTTCGGAGCCTTGGCTTGTTCCCTGTTTGGACAAATGAACAGAGAACATCAGAATATACAAATCATAGTTTGTCTGTGAAATATCTTGCTATAAAATAGTAAGATGCCACTGTGATAAACTTACCATTCAGATTTTTTTAAAATCCTGCTTTTACAAATGGAATGGTTTCAGTTCTTCGTATAAAAACCTTCTAGCAAATGAATGCTGTAATACTCTTCTGTACTTGGTCATGCTTTCTGGGCATGTCCAGTCCTACTCGGCTTCTCTGGTAATAACCTCTAATAGAAAAAGATTTTTAAAGGATTCATTTTGGCAGAAGCTTCATCTTCTGACAGTAACAATCCTACCTAGGGAAGAACATACTTAGATTTCTCTGTAGTACTTATCATTCTTTCAGCTCCTTAGTAAAAAAAATGTGTCAACCATAATAAAATTCAAATTAATTTTTCAGTTTAGTTTAAAGTTTATCTTTTCTTGATTGAGAGGTCTTGCTAGAACCCCGTATTCAGAACAGTTTCAAAATATTACTCTGTCTGTTCTTGTACTCTCTGAAGGGTTGGAAATACAAAATATCTGCTTTGGGTATCATCAACATTAAATCTCTGGAGTATAATGGCAGTTTGTTCTGTACTTTCAACTTTAACCAGTGAACTCAGTATCTCAGCTGTTTTTTATTATCTATGCAAGTTGTTGCATGGCAAAAGAAACTAGGAGAAAAAAAGAAGCTTAGCTGCCATGTACCTTATAGCACATCATAACTTGAACAGTCTGTATTTACTCTTGCTTTGACAGAGACAAAGAGATACAATGCAATTATTGGTTACTTAAACCAAAATGGAAATCTTGAGACCAGCCAAATGCTGTTTGTTTTGTGGTGGCATTACCAGCGTGACTTGTGTTCTGCTTACATGTATGTATAGCTTGCTTCTGGACATCTGCTTTATGTTACCTCTCATTGCCTGCTCCCCACCCTCTCTCTCAAACACACATTTGTGAGCATAAAAAATAATTTCTGACAAAGTAGGAAGTGAGACGGGTTCTTTTTGTGTGTGTGTGTGTGGGCGCTTGCAACTGATTGATATTTGAGGCTCCTATATCCCTTCATCCAGCAATTAAAGCAAGATAGAAAATTTCTTAACCTAATTAGTAGCCTGGCTTGATTTAAGATTAATTTAAGATTTTCATCAAATATTGACAGTGCCTCACACTGCACATGCAATGATTAGAGAGATTACTCATCAATTTTGCACTTCCAAAAAGGGTGAAAAAAAATCTTCTAAGACATTGTACAAGAGTAAGAATATTACATTACTTGAGAAAAAAACCCAGCTTTTTGAACAGCAAAACAAAGATTTTGTTAAATAAAATATTTAATGTATTAGCATCTGAATAACAGTAGTGAGTCTTTGCACTTCGAGGGACAAAAGTTCCTTACTTAGATGTGATAACATTACCTCTTATATCAAAGGTATTTTAAGGTGAGTGAAAAAGTGCCTTCAAGTGGGTCTACATGTCCTGTACTCACCAAGGTATAAAGGATGCCTGTGAAAGTCAGATTCAGACGTGTCTGTATTAAAGCTTGTACCAGCTGATGAATCCAATGTTCTTTCCACCTGCTAAATACTGCAGAATAGTTGGGCATGTTTGTTTAATAGTTCAGCCACTAGTGCTGGAAACTTATTGATGAGTTACTGTCCCCCGATTAACTATAAGCAAGAAAAGTGCAATTGTCTTTGGAGAACTCGCTGTACCTCAGCTAACATTTCTCCTGAAAGCTCATAGTTAGGTTATTATTATTAGAAGATTATTTTTCTTTTTACCCTGAAGTAAACCAAATGGAAATTCATTATGCTTTCCTTCATATCAAGTTTTGTTTTACTCTCCATTATCCAAAAGTCAAAGAAAGGCTCGAGTTATTTTTCTGTCACAGTTTCCATGTAAAGCCCTGCTCCCCAGTCTCTGTTTGGTTGTTCTGCAGAGCTCCCATCAGCAGATCAAAAAAGGTGTTTTAATTGATCAGTTACGGTTTCTTTCCCATGGATAATCCAGAATGGTATAAATGTGGCTAGCAACATGAAAGACAAAGTTAATTTGTTTTATTTCTCACTAAGAGGTGGGAGGGTTTTTTGAGATTACTTGCATAAATTGTATTCAGCTTATTTCAGCTTGCGTGATTTATAATGAATTTTGTTTCCATTTCCTACCAGCTTTTAAAAAGGTTGCTAAATGTCTAGAAGGAAGAAGCTGTAATCAGATGTCCTCTTGAAATTGAGGTGGAGTAATTGTCCGCAGCTGTCTGTTCTGTCCTTCTGCTTAGATACTACATAAGGCGAGGTTTTAGTTTAAACAGCTTCCATCAAGGTACACTAAACTGGTGTTGAACCTAGTGGAGACCGTTTTTTACTTTGCCATGCTAGCTCCATGTAAGGTCAGTTTTTTCCTGAACTAATTAGAGTTTCCTGAGGAGATCTTGCCATGCATTTGTGTTAGTTCACGTTCTTTTAATACCAATTTAAATTCAAAAGCTATGTGAACTAACCGTGCTCTTGTCTTGAGGTTCTGGAGATGTGCTGGCTCGTGCTAGAGAGCCTTCTAAAGAAAAACCATCTGTAGTGATCACTTGCCATTATAAGACTTAGGTGGCTTCTTGCTGCAGGATTTCTTAAAGGCACAATTGATTCTTAGAGGGGAAGTCAATTACACTCCTTTAAGTGAATTACAAATCACCCCTTTTCTTAAGAGCTATAATCTATATACGTTCTTTTAGGTTTATTTTTGGATAAATCAGATTTTGATCACGCAGTAGTTCTTTACATGCTAATCAAAGCTGAATGTTAAGATTTTGTTTGCTGCAGATGTTTGCTGTGTCCCTTGTGCTGGTGGGAATAGAATGGTTGAAAGCCTTGCAGATAGTTATGCACCATTATTTGAGGCTTGTGGAAAAACTGTGTGGCAAAGTCCAGTGCACTCATACTTGGAAAGTAATATTGTAGCAGTTTGGGGTAAAAAAAAAGTCTGTGTTTTTTGGGGGGCACCAGCTGATATTCAGAATAGCTGCAGAAATCTTTTGATTATATGAGCTCACTGTAAGCATTATGTTGATGATTATATTATGTTGCCTCCACAGACTTATGGCGCCTGGGGCCATTGAAACATCGTTGTGGTTAAAGTACGTCCATCTTCCCTCAAAAATGCCATAAAAAAAGATTACAGAACGGATTATTTTGGTCCATTCTGTACAAATAATGACTTCTTTTTAAAACCTGTGGCTGCAAAGCTGCTTTAGTGTAAACTCTGTGGTGAATGAGCAGACAGCAATGTGTCAAAAGGGAACTCCTCCATTTACTCACCCTCCAATGCTTCATAACAGTTTACAGTTAGTCCTGTACATATTAACCTTTTCATAGCCCAGTATGGTATTAGAGCCACTTGTAAACAAACTGGTTTTATTCAGGTGAACTGTTGTTTGTTAATCACGTTTCTTGGATGGGTGTTTTAAGAATTTCTTATGTTTTTTTTTTAAGTTCTGGTAGTGAAGATTGCTACAGGAAATGGGTCATTTTAGCTTTGATAGCCATATCTGCATTGTATGGACCGTTTAGGGAGGTTAGAGTGGGAGAAATTGCTGCATTATCAATATTACCTGAGAAAAGGGACCCCCAGTAGTGCTTCCTACAAAATGAGTAGAAATGACTGGCTTGTGTCAGTCTGTTCCTGTTTTTTGTACTTCAGGAAAACTAACCTTGGAGAGAGAAAAGTCTTCAGCTGTGGTGAGCAGCCTGCGAAGTAAGCTATCCTATCTATTCATACAGCTTCAGAAACATATTTCAGCTTTCTCTGAGAAGACAATTTTGAATTCCCAGCTGAACTGAAGAGTCCTTTACAGTGCTGTGATACAAGATAATATGCCCTGCAGAATGTTTGATTTCATTCACGTATGATACTGGAGCTGTCTTGCACTGATAGCCATTGTTCAGTAGCAACACGGAAACAAATCCATGTGGTTTTCCCAGAGTACACAAGTGTCATGGCAGATTGTTGAAGTTTAATTACTACCATCTATTATGCATAAGGGTTTTAATATCTGGAAACTTCTAGGTCATCAGATAGGACCACAAAGATGATTAAGGGAATGGAGGATCTTACATGCGAGAAGAGACTGAGAGAGCTGGGACAGTTCAGCCTGGAGAGGACAGGGTTCATGGGCCATATTATAAAGTTTTTTAATGCTTGATGGGAGGGAATGAAGAAGAGGGATCCAGACTCTTCTCAGTAGTGCCTGCTGACAGGACAAGAGGCAATGGGCACACATTAAAAACCATGAAATTATGTTTGAACACAAGAGAAAACTTTTTCTTGGTTTTTTTTGTTGTTTTTTTTTTGTTCGTTTTGTTTTTTTTTACTGTAGAACACTGGTGAAACACTGGCACAGGTTCCCCAGAGAGGCTACGGAGTCTCCGTCTGTGGAAATACTCAAAACCTGGCTGGACAACTTGCCCTATTGCCCTGCACAGCCTGCTGTAGGTGACCTTGCTTGAGCAGGGGGAGTGGACTAGATGATCTTGAGAGGTGCCATCCATCCTCAGTTACGTGGTTTTGTGAAAGGCCAAAATTTGTGTGGCGACGTATTTTTTTCAACAGGACTCTTTAGAGTATAAACTTGGGCCTCAAGTACCCTTGGACCAAAGTAGTTCTTGTTGCATTCCAAAGTTATAGCATCCCATGGGAATAATCTCATTTTTGCAGTTCCTCCAAACCTGTAGCTTTCCCCATAGGGAGCAAGAATTGCTGTCTCTCACCTGCTAGCATAATCAATATACTGTTTTACATAACTCGTTTTTGTATTTAAGACAGGTAGTGCTACCTACTAGTTAGGTTCCCTGATACATCACAGTGTAAAATCTGCTCTTGAGTTGCTTAAAACATTTTTGTTTGGGCTGAAATTTTTCATCTTGTGTGTATGCTCTACCTTTCTTTTGGTTTATTTGTTTTTCCCCAATTTTGGTCTAGTGAAAACTACAATTTTCACTACAATAGTGAAAACTACTACTACAATTGGCGCAATTCAGCGATTTTCCTGAAGCTAGGGGAAAAAGAGTAATTTGCCTTTGTCTTTAGTACTTCAAGCAGGTTGTCAGGAAAATTGGCTAAGCTTGTATGCACGTGTGTTTTCCATAGATTGTATCTGGTACTTAGAACTACTTTTCCTATCACTGCACATCTGCTGTGGGCTTTGCTGGGTTCAGTGGCCTTAAGTGAGTCATAAAAAACTCTTCAGTGTTGCCAGTTATGCTTTTGCTGGCCCAAATAGCTGGAGCTGCCTGCCTGAAGGAAGAAGCAAGAATCAGTTGTGTGAGGACTGCAGGAGCGTAATCTGGGACAAGCATCACTTTGGCTTCAAGGTGTCCTGGAAATGAGATGACAAACCTTTGAAGGGAAGGGATTCTTACTGCTGTAGATGATGAGGGGAAAAAAAAGACAGTAAGCTGCTGCTCCTGCCTCTTTTAGCCTTCACATTGGTCTGTGAGGGTGCATGTGGGCTGTGAAAACTAATGTCACGTGGCTGAAGCCAAGAGCAAAGAGGAATGTCCAGTCCCTTATTTCTGTACTCCCAAAGGAAAGGGAGGGTGCTTGCTGATAGGAAAGTTAACTAATTTGAGGCATCTGGCTATGCCTGCCTGAGAATGGGCACCTGCATGTATTTAGGAGTGGGAAAGCAATAGCTCCAGTGGTTTCAGATCCATTTTAGGGTTATCACTTGAGAAAACTTGTATCATCTTGGAGTTCAGTGAATCACTTTTTTTTTTTCTTTTTTTTTTTTTTTTTTTTTTTTTTTTGTCCACCATAGCATCAGCTTCCTTGGTGCTAGTACAAGCAAGTGTGAAGCTCTTCATCTCCTCCATAGGATCAGGGGAGATGCTACAGAGCTTTGGGATTTTGATTCTCTGCCTCGCTGGTAAAACCCACCCAAGAGGGCGAAAAGTTTCTACTTAATCATCAGACAGGTTGTCTGCTTTAGACAAGTTTCCTACGGAAACAAACTTCAGTGACTGGACTGTGCTGTTTTTTCTGCCCCAGTTTATTTTGAATCAATCAGTCCATTTGAACGAGATTTGGCAGGGGAATGAGGTCCTTAAAAACATGAAGTTCTAATTTTCATGAAAATCAGTGTCTGGTTTTGGAATGGGAGTCCCGAACTAGCATCCCATTGAGGGAAGAGCTACACTTTGAGGTTCATAAGCAAGCTTGCAGGCTAGTCTGTACGTGCATAAATGGCTGAGCAGGATATGTGTAGTAGAACCAGTCCCAACAACTGCTGCTTCTTGCCTAGGTTTTATGTGAAGGAGCTGTGTATGTTTGGGAAGGGGGGAGGCAGGGAAGTAGGACACAGTCAGAGAAACGGGCTTTTTTATTTTGGCTCATTGAGAAACATCTTGTGGGAACTGTATTCTCTCTTTCCCAATAGATGTCTGAGGCAGACAGCTAGATGGTATCTAGTTATCAGAACACAAATGTCTTTCCTTATTCTCTTGCAGTAAGGACTCTTCTTGCTGCCTCAGCTTGTACTGTGGCTGTAGAAGAGTTTTACACATAGAATCATAGAATGGTTTAGGTTGGAAGGGACCTTAAAGATCATCAAGTTCCAACCCCCGTGCCGTGGGCAGGGACATCTCCCACTAGACCAGGTTGCTCAAAGCCCCATCCAACCTGGCCTTGAACACTTCCAGGGATGGGGCATTCACACCTTCCCTGGGCAGCCTGTTCCAGTGCCTCACCACCCTCACAGTAAAGAATTTCTTCCTAATATCTACCCTAAATCTACCCTCTTCCAGTTTAAAACCCTTACCCCTTGTCCTATCACTACATGCCCTTGTAAAAAGTCCCTCTCCAGCTTTCTTGTAGGCCCCCTTCAGGTACTGGAAGGCTGCTATAAGGTTTTCCTGGAGCCTTCTGTTCAACAGGTTGAACAACCCCAAGTCTCTCAGCGTCATAGGAGAGGTGCTCCAGCCCTCTGATCATCTTTGTGGCCCTCCTCTGGACTCACTTCAACAGGTCCATGTCCTTCTTATGTTGGGAGCTCCAGAGCTGGACGCAGTATTCCAGGTGGGGTCTCATGAGAGCAGAATAGAGGGGCAGAACCACCTCCCTCATTTCCATTTTATTCCTTCCTTTTAGGATGTTGTAGATTGAGAAAGACACTTTGATATGGAATCTTGAAGACCTAGGTTTTCTTTCCAGTTGCAGATCGCAGAACTAGCCAGAGAAACCTTCAGCTTGCAACAGTGGTCTCAAAATTCATGACCTATTTGAGTTTTCAAGAAATCCATTCCTTTTGTACTGAGTAGCTATGTGCTTTTTGCTAACTGTATGAAAAGGTTACTGAATTCTTTTTTTACTCTTTTAGTGTGTCATGCAAATCTGAACTTCCAATGCGGACAGGAAAACTGTATAACCTGGGCATTTTATAGCACCCTTTTTCAATAAACAAAAGAAACTAAGAACTCCCTGTCCTGGAGGACCTTTTCTGTATCTATTGTAGAATATACTGTTTGTACCTGCTTAGCAGATGCATGTGCTTAGCTCTGTACGTTTCTTCAGAAGAATATCGAACCATGTATTTATAATACACATCAGTTGCGATATAGGTTGCAATATACGTCTGGTGGGAAGGTGTGGAGGAGGGAAGTTGAAATGGCTCTTTTGCTTACAATTAAGCCAAAACAATCCCAACTGCTGATTCCCTGGCCAGCCAGCTTGCTGGGACATTTTTATAATTCTTGTGCTGTGTTGTTGGAGATCTCCAATTAGCCTCAAACTGGAGCTCGCAGCTTGTGTGTGAAACAGGCAGCTGCTGGCACGCAATCTTCCCTGAAGTTGTTTCCTTTCCTTTTTCCTGAGATTTAGCAAAGGGGGGGGGGAAGGGGTTGGAGTCACATGGATACAAAGCTTTTGATTAATGTCCAAGTCTGTGCTGCTGCGGAGGCTTTCCAACCTCTCAGCTAACTGGGCGAGCTGGGAACCAGTGACCGCTCGTTTCCTCCAGGCTGTGTCCCCTTCCTGACGGGAAAGGAGCACGCACTGGGCTGGCTCCTCCGCCTCCGGACCTCGGGCCGCTTGCGGGAGCTGGGCGAGAAGGGGCTGAGGCTGCTGCCCGGCCGGAGCCCGGCCCCGCTATGTAACTTAGCGGGGTCTTTTGTTGTCCTTGTCCGCAGCGCGGTGCCGGGGCGCTGAGGCGCGGCTGCCTGCAGCCGGGAAAGGCGCCGGGCTGGGAGCGCCGCTCCTCCTCGCTGCACCATGACAGAGGAAAGCAAAGGGGAAGGCAAGGGGGAAAGCGGGAAGGACCTGGAGAAGCAGCTTCGCCTGCGCGTCTGCGTCCTCAACGAGCTGCTCAAGACGGAGCGGGACTACGTGGGCACGCTGGAGTTCCTGGTGTCGGTGAGCG